>VUYV01000046.1:5150046-5180618 GCA_008711295.1 Anarhynchus alexandrinus
GCCGCCGCGTCACCACCCCGCGACGCGCCCGCGAGGCGCGGCTCGGCGCCGCCATGCCACCGCCCCCCTCCCCCGGCACGTGACTGCGGAGCCGCCGCCGCGTGACGCGAGGGTGGAGGGGGGGAAGGGGGGAAGCGAAGAGACAAAGCGAGGCGGCTGCGCGCATGCGCGGCGGCGCGCGGTGATTGACAGCGGCGGTCGCCCGGGTGGCGCTGCGCCGGTGACGCTGAGAGGTGCTGGCACAGCGTCACGGCTTTCCCTGCTGCCGTCATGCGCCGTCACACCTCAGCCATAAAAACAAGGGAGAGGGACAAAGGGGTGGGGGAGGCCACCAAGGTGGCCACTGAAGTGGCCGCAGCCAGCAGCCAGCCGGACTCCAGTCGGTTGCGGTAGGCCCAGAGCAACGGCCTCATCGCGGCCTGCGTTTACCTCACTCCTTCAGCCCTGAAACCGGCTTCATCTCGACCCACGGATTGTGTTGCTTTTGTTCTCCCCCGTCTGTCCCAATCTCGCAGGGAGCGGGGCGCGGGGTGTGAGCGAGCGGCTGAGTGGGCACTTGGCTGCCGGTGGGGCCTGTCCACTGTCGTCCCTTTGGCACCCGGCGTGGGGCTTCACATAGCAATGGCGTGGGGCTTCAGGGAACGACAGTGTCAGTCAGGGTGTGCCGGGCTCAATTTATAGCTGTTTAGGTGCAAGTTGGCGATTTATTTGCCCCCTTTCTTGCTGCACATTGAACTCCAGGGCTTCTTAATGGCTGCTCTCAGCTTTTGGTGTTCGCCATGCTGTTTATCACTGTGTTCTGCTTTGCCTGGGAGACCTGTGATAAAAGCACTGGCCTTGAGCCAAGTCTGGCATTTGGCACCTGCGTTGCTGCCATCCCGGGACTCCGGGAACCATCTCGTGGAGACCTTCCTCCTCTTCTTCTCCAGAATAGATGTTTCCAACCTTGTTGTTATGGCAAGATCAGCATCATGACATCCCCATGGATGTGATCAGTCAGATAACAGTCAAGTTTCCATCAACTAACAAAAAAGAAATGCAAGCTTTCCTAGGCATAGTGGGTTCCTGGAGACTGCACATTCTGGGTCACAGTCAGCTTATGAGTCCTCTCTATCTAGTGACCCAGAAGAAGAACTATTTCAAGTTGGCCCCTAAACAGCAGCAGGACAGACAGGAGGTAGCTTGTGAGGTAGCCCTTGGGCCCATCCAGACAGGACCAGATATGAGAACTATGCGCTACACTGCAGTTGGGGAGCATGGCCTCACCAGGCAGAAAACACCAAAAGAACCCCAAGGTTGACCTCGGGTTTCTGGAGCAGAGAGTGTCAAGGATCCAAGGTGCCTGTGCTGCACTAGATGTCCCTTCTACACCTCGTGCAAACAACGCTACGTGGAGTAAGTGGGTAGCATTGATCACGCAATGGGCTCAAATGGGGAACAACAGCTGCCCATGAATCATGGAAGAGATCATGGTTTGGCCAGAAGGCACAGATTTCGGAGCATCACCTGAGGAGGTGCATCAGGCCCAAGAGTATAGTAAATTAGCAGAAAGTGAAAGGCAATATACCCTGTTTACCAGTGGATCCTGTTGTGTAGTGCGAAACCGTCTGATGTGGAAAGCTGCTATGTGGAGCGCAAGTCATGAAACAAATGAACTGATTGGAGTCCTTTGGACATTTGGGGGATGTCCCACAGACTAAGGGAACAATGTCTGTGCGTATGTCAAAGGACAAAGAGGGGGTCATGATGGATGGGGATGTACTGAAGAGTGTAGGACCTGAGTATGGTGCAAATGGTGTGGAACAAGGGGTGGAGATTGTACTGGGTCTGGCTGAGGTGGAGTTAACTTTCTTCATAGCTGTCCGTATGGTGCGATGTTTTGGATTTGTGGCTAAAACAGTGTTGATAACACACCAGTGTGTTGGCTATTGCTGAACAGTGCTTGCACAGTGTCAAGGCGTAGGGTTTTTTTGTTTCACTTTGCCACCCCAGCAAGTAGGTTGGGCATGGGCAAGAGACTGGAGGGGACACAGCTGGGACAGTTGACCGGAATTGGCCAAAGGCATATTCCATGCCATGCAACGTCAACTTTAGCAATAAAAATAGGGCTTTTGTCTTCCAGGGCAGCTGTTGCTGGGAGACTGGCTGGGCATGGGTCTGCTGGTGGGAGGTGGTAAGTGATCACCTTTGCGTTGCTTGGGGTTTTTTGGGTTGTGTTGTTTGGTTTAGGGTTTCTTTTGCTTTCCTTCACTTTCTAAACTGTCCTTATCTGGATCTACAAACATTCTCACTTTTGTTCTTCCTGTTCTCTCCCCCTTCCCACTGCGGGTAGAGCGAGCGAGTGGTTGTGTGGGTGTTCAGCTGCTGTCCGAGGTCAGCCCATCCGCTTTGGTTAGTGCCTGCGAGGCTGCCTCCCACTTTCAGAGTCTTTATAGGGAGACTGTGCAGTGAGATATTTTAGATTTGCCACAGGATTTTTTATTCCTCTTTTGACTTTTCCTTGTTCCCATTTTCTGGATAGTGGTGGCAAGCAGGAAAGACTGAAGGAGGAAGGAGACTTGAAGAAAAACAAAACAGACAAAACAAACAAAAAAGCTTTTTGTTCTCTCTTTAATAACAAAAAAAAAAAGTTGTCATTGCATTAATTTGAATTCTCCAGCTGTTACTACTCTCCATGTAGTTTTGATGCAGGCTTTTGTTTTGAGGGTTTGTTACAGGATGATGAGGGTGGTTGTGTTGTCAATGAGACATCTCCAAGTGGTAGTGAACGTACAGCATCAGAATGCTGTTAGAAAAGTGAAGGCACTTCTGTCCAAGGAGAGGGAGACAGGGGAAAAATAAAAGAGGTAGCGAGGATGGGGCCGGGTACATGTGGGTGGTTGAGTCATACTCTGTTGGCTGCCGGAGGCTGTCTGGGTTCTGCTGCGATGTGAGAAGGGCTCAGAGCAGTGTGTGGCAGCATGAGCATCACCTCACTGCTGTGGCTGTCAGGAGAGGGAAGCAGAGCTGACGGCAGGCTGCAGAGGCACAGCAAGCCCCAGGGGTTCGGTAATATGGGCTAAAAGCTCATCTGCATACCCACAAAGGAGCACAGAGAGACAACAGCAGGAAAGGGAGCCCAAATAATACCCTGCCCCCGCAGCTCGCAGGAGCCATTAGCCCATCAAAGGCCCATTTCCTCAAGCTCAGAGGAGGACAGGGGCACAATGGCAGGTGGGAACCCAAATTAAGGACTCAGAGGAAGGGACACCCAAACGCAGGGTGCCATGTGTGACTCCTATGACGATTCCTTCAGAACAGAAGTCCGCTTGTGGTCCAGCAGTATGGGGCAACATTTCATTGCACTATTATCAGAACAGTTAGGAAATCAAGGAGCCCCAGCCAGTGTCCCCATTTCTTTGCTGCCATTTCAGGTGTACCCACCCCTGCCCTACTGTACCCCTGAGGGCACCCACAGCCCTTACTGGCCCTTACCTGCACACCCCGGTGCCTCCCCCACCCTGCCCATGGCCCAGGACCCCATTTCAGCTACTATGTTCCACCATAAAGCCAGTGAGGAGCAACTTTGGCCAAGACGTTTTTTTTATTCTTTTAGCACAAAACTGTCTCCGATACTTAGTCTCATCTCCTAGAAAAACAGGGCTTATGGGGCTGCATTGCGTGTCTGCCTTCCCTTTTCCCTTTCTCCATTTAATTCTAAAAATTCTGCCTTACTTCAAGCTTGACAGAGACAGAGGTCTCATTACATTGTGCCAACCTGTTTTGTTAAAATGCTTAGCTGGACAGGGAAGAGCGACTGTGTCAACCTCTCCATGATAGAAAGGCTCAGTGCTCACTGTCCCTCAGACACCAGAACTTCATCACAAGGCAGAGATGCAGGAAAGGAGGTTTCATCACTTCTGCTCCTCACAAAATTTGGTGTTTTAATCTTGTCACGAAGCATGTCTTTAACATTGTGAATATTATGCAGACCATAAATTGGAAATCAAACTGGATGGGAGATTTTATCTTGCCAGTCGGTGACTCACAGAGACTTGGAGGGGGAATAGAGGATTTCATAATCAGCTGAGCATGAGCTCATGGTGTGCTGTTGATGCTGAAAAGACTAATGCAGTCTTTGCAAAGCACATGCACATGGAAATACTGCGTAGGAGTAGAGAGGTGACATTATCTCTGCACTTGGCACCAGTACATCGTTATTAAAATAACTTACTGTTCAGAAAAGCCATCCAAAAACTGGAACGGTTCAGGAAAGATCTGGGAGAGTGATCAAACACCTGGGAAAAAAGATACTACGGTGAGAGACCCAGACACCAGTTTGTTTATATTACCCTTTATTTTTTCTTGTGGGCGATTGAATTGGTCCATAAAAGAACTACTTTAAATGTCAGATATTGCAATCATGAGGTGACAGTCAATGGAATAAAACTTCGTCTTTGTTTTTACCATTTTATACTAGGAAGACATATTTAAAGTGACTGCTGGTGCTTGTATTTCAATGGTGCTTGCACGGCCTCAGCCTAGCAAACACGCAGCAGCACCTCTGCCCTGCTCTATCTGTCTGCGTAGGCGGCTTGGGCACAGCCTGGCTCTGCTCTGTCATCATCTGCCGTTTTTCTGCCACTTCTTTCGTCCATTTTGACACCCCGTCTGGCATCATTTGCTGTGTCCTCCTCTTCAGTGTCTCTGCCCTTCTTTTTCTCTCATCCTAGAACCTCCCTCCCCTCCAGAAATTCCTCCCTCCTTTTGTGAAGATTTCCAGTGTCTCACCAAACACTTCTCTTTTCCTTTTAAAGCCCTAAATTTTCCAGATGCTGGGAAATATCCTAAAATGGCTGAGTTTTGGAGCATCTGGCCTTGTATGGGAAAAGAGAGTAGCTAACAGCCATTGCCATGGACACCAAACAAAATAGTATCCCCCCTCCCATGGGTTTGAGACACCAACCCCAGTCTTTTCCAGTTTTGAAAGACACTGATGCTGGACATTTTTTACTTAATTGCTCACTGTTTCTTTGCAGAATGTCTTTAACTCAATAAATGGTTTCTCCCAGAGAGCTGAGTGTTTGCTGACAGGTATTGCGACCACGGCACTGTATTTCACTGCACACTGGAGAGGTGACACGAAGCTATAAACCAGCAGTAAGGTTCCTTACTAGCAATATTGTGAGGGTGAAGTATGGTAAGATGAGGATGCTAAGCAGTGAGACCTGCTAAGGCCCTGTGAGTAATGGAATTTGCATTTATACAGGTAGTTCCAACATTAGTGAGAGAGTCCCAAATCTACGCAAAGAAAGAGAAGAAAGAGCAAACGCTGACAGCTGATGGAGGTTAAAGGGATGGGATGGGAGGCAGGTGAAGTTACTGCCTACCAGAGTGGTACCTCCTGATGCTCCACGTGCCTGGAAGGGAACAGCAACCCGTTCTGGATGAAGGCAGCTTTGCTGTGCCATGTTACAGCCCGGTGAAACCATTTTCTGTCTATCCATTTGATATTTCGGGGGGGGCATAGTCAACATTTGCTGTGCTATGAATGTTGTTTTGCAATGAATGTTAGACTTCCTGAGATTTAATCGTGCTTTTGCCTCGGAAACAGTGCTGCACAATGTGTTGCTTACTTCTGCCTTACATATTGCAGCCATATGTCTTGGATTGTGTTTTGGTGTTGGGGGTGGGGGGGGGTGTTGTAGACTGGAACACATCAGTAAATATTTTACTGAGGATTTTTTTAAAGCCTTGATGAGAACAGTACTGAACAGAAAATGTGCTAATACCTGCTCCGATTTTACACTGATCTCCTTGATTATTTCCCTGTGAGATTGAAATTCAGCATATACTTCATGGTGGATCAACAGAGCACTTGATTCACAAACATATCCCAGTGGTAAGTTTTTCATGGTCCACCATTTTGAGAGCTGACTTCAGGGTGGGTAAGGGAGAGGGACAGAGGGAATGTCCTGCCAAGACGATGACTCTGTTGAAATCACCATTTGAGCACTCAGCAGCAGGATGTGTATTGCAGTCGTAATGATGTTGGGAAGTACTGTAAGAGGAAAGGAAAGACTAACAGGCCAATCACTTCAAAACATGCAGTCTAGCAAGGACGGTTTTATAGTCAGATCACCAAGATGTATGTGTAGAGAGAATTTGCAACGTGGACTGAAGGAAAACAGGACTGCAAAACTCACATCTGTCCAACCTTGTGGAGTCCAGCAGTGAGAATGAAAAAAAAAAAAAAAGCATTGCATTTGCCAGCAGGCAATACTAATCCCTTTATAAAACTACTGTAATGTTTTCCTGTCTCCTTTGTGGTCCTGTGAAAACCTGTGTGTCCTCAGGGGCTGAAGGATGGTTGTCCATTAAGAGATTAGCCCTGAGTATCCAACCCTGCCTGTAAAATGCTTGCAAAGCATTAGTTTATGGGAGGAGTCACTTGTTTCTTGATAACTTGGCCATTGGGTCTGTGCTGGCATTGCATGGGCAGGTTCCTGGAAGGCTGTCAGTGTTCTGGTCTCTGTCCTCAATTGCCTTGTAGGCCACATTCAAATCCTTGATCTTTATGCAATGCTGGATACCATCCAAGCTATAAAACCTGTCTGCCTCTAGTGTATCATGATCCTCCACTGGATACCAAGCCTGCCTGTGCCTTTTCCTCTCCCTACCAATTGAATTAGTCCAGGACATCAGTTTGAATCCAGCTGGAAACGCGACAAGTATGGCACAGGCATATCTGGAAAAATTGCAAACAGTTCCAGAAAGGCCTGTGGACTCTCAGTACAAGCTTCACAAACTTAGACTTTGCTTGAATACTGGCATACAGGCAGAAAGGAGCTCAGCCACTGTCAGACTACAGTGGTTATTTACACAGAAATAGAGAGACAGCTGATAAGGGTGCTGTGTAAAACAGCATGGAAGACAGAGAACGTTATTAGAGTATCACTGTCAATTGTTGTTTGTCTTCATTTATGCATTCATCAGTATGATTTATTACAGAAATGACCATGGCATCAGTATCATCAGTATTTTGCCAGTACCATTGCCTCAGGAACCACCTTCTCAACTATAGGTGTTCAGTATATAGAGAGAGTACTATGATCCTTTAGAACTATATGTTGGCAAAAAGCCTTCACTGCACATCAGTACAAAACCCTCCACCATTGGTCATAGAATCATAGAATCGGTTAGGTTGGAAAAGACCTTTAAGATCATCAAGTCCAACCATTAACCTAGTACTGCGAAGTCCACAAGTAAACCGTGTCCCTCAGCACCACGTCTACACATCTTTTAAATACCTCCAGGGATGGTGACTGAACCACTTCCCTGGGCAGCCTGTTCCAATGCTTGAAAACCCTTTCGGTGAAGAAATTTTTCTTAATATCCATCCTAAACCTCCCCTGGTGCAACTTGAGGCTGTTTCCTCTTGTCCTATCACTTATTACTTGGGAGAAGAAACCAAATGGAATTCTCCATTCAGACCAGAGATCGGTGCATTAATGTTTGATAGGACAAGAGGAAACGGGTTCAAGTTATGTCAGGGCAGGTTTAGATTGGATATTAGGAAGTATTTTTTTCACTGAAAGGGTTATTAAACATTGGAATAGGCTGCCCAGAGAGGTGGTGGATTCACCANGCTTGCTAGAGCACAACTGGCCAACAGCTGGCTCTGTCCTGGCTTCTTCTAGTCACTGCAGACACTGTAGAGTGCTAATTCATGAACTTTTGTAATCCTTAATAAAATTTAGTTAGCCAGCTTTTAGCATAGATGCGTGTGTTGCTTTTCTTAGCGTTCCTGCCTTCCTGTTCGGTAACAGTCAGATCTTCTTGTGAGGAAGTTTACAAAGAACTCTACTGAGGATCCACCCGAGGTCTATTAGGGACCTTGACTAAATTCTGCCTTGACTGATGGATTTGAGAATTAGCCTCTTTCTTTTGTTTACTTCCTCTGCCAAAATAGTTTTTGGAGAAGCTGTATTTTTGGATGCAAGGTAGGGGAGTTGCAGATTCTGATGGAAGCACTTCTTTTCTCCATGTATGCTTTTCCACTGTTTTTTTTATACAGGGATGTGACATTGTACAAAATTCCTCTCGAGCGCATTCCCATGTCTACATCAAGTTCTATACCAATAAAATTTCCTTCTGATACCACATAATCAAAGAGCAAGGAGATGCAACACAGGCTTCTTTTGGCTTTGCACAGAGAAGCATCATTGTGCATCACAGGTTTGCTTGATTTAGATCCTTTCTAAACACTTTTTGTCTACCTGGACTGTGTGTGTAGTATGATACAACAGTAGCTGACATAGCATTATTGCAGGTAAGCTCTTGTTGAGGTCCAAGCAGCATGGGTGTATCAGCAAGCTCTGAGCTCATTCTAAGTTTTAGAGGTCTATGCATTGTACTCCACCATGCAAAACAGAAATGCCCTTTGTTGCCTCTATTGCAGGAGCAATTAAGCTAAAATAATGAACCGGGAAAAAAAAAAGTCAAGCCTGAAACTAAGAAAGTCTCTGATAGGGTGGAGTGGGATTTTCATCTGATAACACTACAAATTAATTTGCTCCTCTTTTAAAGCAAATTAATCTTTGTTCATACAGCTGACCTGATAAGGTTATTAAAATCTTACATGATGTGTCAGTTCTGTAAACTGCAATGGAATGCAAACTTTATGCAGGATCAGCCTTCTCTTAAAATTGAAATAAAATGTCTGGATTTGTGAGTTTGTTTTTTGTTGTTTGTTTTTTTTTTTTAATTACCAGGGTACCTCAAACATTTTTAAGTGGTTCTACTGCATAAAGGAATGCACTTAGCTTAAAATGATATCATTCACAAAGGTGAATTAAAATGAGTCTTCGTTTTCTGTGCAGCAAGACTGCAGGCAGGGAGAGTTTCATAGGCCTTCAGTTTGACCCAGGGCAGCTGCTCTGAGGTTCTCATGACCAGCCCTTCCCCCGCTAGTTTTTTGAATGTTTCAACCAATTTTCAGGTATCTCAGAATCTTTTTTTAACTTGTTGAGTACTATATAAACAGTATTAGCAAAGAGCTGGGATATGGGACAAATGGCCTGATTTGATGGTCACTGAAGCTGGTGGAAAAGCTAAACGCTGTGAGCTTTCCAGGAGGTTCAGAGAGTTACAGAAGCGTCAGATTACTCTCAATTGCATTCAATCAATAAGCACTCCACCACGGCCACTCCATTCACTCTACCGGAAAAATACCCTGTCTGGAAATTGTGTGTTTAGCATAATAGTGCACTGCATTGAGTTGCAGTGAGGTGCTGAGATGGCAGACTTATGGTGTAATGTGTGCTAAAAGCTCATCTTCGCACCCACAGAGGAGCACAGAGAGACAACAGCAGGAGGGGGAGCCCAAATAATGCCCTGCCCCGAAGGCTCCCAGGTTCATCCCAGGGGTCATCAGCCCATCAAAGGCCAGTCTGCACCACCCCAGAGGAGCACTGGGGCACAAATGCAGATGGGAACCCACATTAAGGGCTCAGAAGAAGGGACACTCTGTCTGGGTCCCTCCCAGGGCTGCCCCAGAGGAGCCTCAGCCCCTGTGTCCAGGCATAAAGCCCACCCAGATGAGTCAACAACAGAGCACCTTTCGTACAGAGGATGGTTGTTGCCTGGGGGCATGGGACACATTATGGCCAGGGGTGTCTCTAAGGGCGATGCCATAGGGAGTGGGCTGTGGAGGACCAGGGGAGTCCTGACCAGCTGTATGTGAGTGTGCGGTGGTCTGTACCAGCAACTGCAGTGGGGCTGTGGCCCTGGGGGTTCATATGTCCATGTGCCAGCAACGGGGGAGACTGGGATCTCGGGGCAGCTACTGGGCAGACTGAGTGTCTGAGCGCAGCTGCTGGAGGGGTCCAGCTTGTGCAGATGTATGCATATCTGTATATATCTGTATATTCTCACGAGTGGACCTCCATCCTCTTCAGCCAGAGCGGGGAGCAAGATGAGATCGTTGGTGCTATCTGTGTTCATGTGAGTGCTCTGTGTGTCTGTGACCTGTGTGGCCACCTGAGTACGTATGTGTGAAAATGGTGTATACGCATGCTCTGCGTGTGTGCCTACCAAGTATACGTCTTCAGCCTTGACACTGGTGGGACCTTTGGGCCCCAGCCTCCCCTCTCTTGGCCTGCCAGACCCAGCGCAATATGTTTTCTCCTTTATTTGTAATGTTGTCGAAAGCAGAGCCTGGGTGAAGAGGAGAGTGATACGTGGTTGTCAGTATCGCAATTTCTCATTTCCTTCCTTTTGTGGGTCGAGCTTGTAATGTGTGCAACAGGCGTAAACCTGCTGCACAGCGAGCGGGCTGGGGCACTCCTTTCCTAAAATTCATCAAAAGACGGTTGAGATGGGGCTCGGGGTGGGACAGGCAGCTTGAGGAGCAACAGGTAACAAAAACAGTTGCATATAAACCTTTGTGTCTGGATATAAACTATAGGCTAGCACCTACCTCTAAAATATTCACTAATGCACAATGTTTATGCATCAAAAGCTTGTGGAATGGTGAGTTTCAGATATGAATGTCAGCGATTAAAAAAGAAAACACCTCTAAGTCTAAATATGATATCGACAGAATATATTTTAACAATACAGACAAACACAGAAGGCAAATGTCCTTCAAAAAAGCAGCCCAAGCTCAGAATTAACTGTTTCTTGTTAAGAAGAATATGAAAAGAAATGAGAAATACTCCCAAGTAGCAAATTAATGTAGGTATAGAAATTCTTCAGTAGGTGACCTAGTTTTAAAGACCATTGGGAATTTATGTCCGTTGCCTGTGGAGAGACGGTGGCCCGGGAAATCCTACTGTGACGAAGCCCATGCATCCATGGAAATAGCGTTGGACTAAATTTCCTCATTGGCACAATTCCACTAAATTAAAAGAAGCGATGTGAAGAACGGCCATTTCCCTGTGTTTTCACGTTTGAGCAAAAGGATTTTAAAATGTTCATTTTGGTTTAGCTCCCGAACATAAGCTCTTTTGTAATATCCTAATTGCCTAATTCCTATTTTTGTTTCCTTTTCTGTGAGGTGAGACTGTTACATTCCTCTGTTATCAGTGGAAGTATTTTTCCTTCTCCAGGGAAGAAAAATATTAAATCAATCATATTTACTAGGTTTGTGCTTTCTTTTTGTCAGTGATACATACAGACATCAGGAGAGATACCTACTAGCATATTTTATCCACTTGTCTCGAGATGAAGTTTTGCTCCCTAAGGTTCTATAACTCTTCAGTGTCGAGCAGCTGATTTATATTACTTTTGTGCATCATGGCTCTACAGCCAAATCATTTTGACTGCCAGGACATCTTTTTCAGGCTCTATTTCTCTTACGTGGATTTGAGTTTATTTTCGTATGCTTTAAGGTATGATGAATTGATACCTTACATAGTATGAAACATATAGAGTGGAACAATTAATATGTTTACAAATGGCTTCATTCCTTTCTCCTTTCAAAGGAATTTATCTTAACATTGTGTGGTATACATTGCAATAATATTTTTGACTGCAAAGCTTAAACAACTCTGAACTCTCACCAAATGTATCTTCTTTACAATAGTGTTTTTGCAAAATGTCTTGTTACTGTATACGGATTTTTTGGTAGCTGGATCATTTTGCTACATCAGAGCTTGTCAGGCTCATAAGTATTTCAACAAATGGAGTGATTTGTGTATATTGCTTTAAAGTTTTCTGAGTGAGGTAGAAAAGTAAAGCCGAAACAAAAATCTGTGTCACTTTTCTTTATGAGAAAAGGTTCTGTCTTTGTTCTCCATATCATAATTGGAGCCAAACATTATTTATAGCATATCTTCTCTTTCCCAACAGCCTGCAAGAGTGTTCACTGGGCTAATCTTAATCTTCGTTTTGCTCTTCAAAATGAATGCTTCTGCTGTGAGGCTACTTTACAGGAAGCATGACCTCATTCGTGACCTCATTCTGCCTCTGTGCGGCTGATTGCACGGGCTGTTTTCAAAAGGAAACAGGGGACTTCATCGACCTGCCTCTCCGAAGACCCAGGGCTAATCTCTTCACGAAAGCCACAGAAGGAGCACCCTCCACTTCACCTCTCAGAGCCTCTCGTGTGGATGATGAGCAACTTTTTTGCGTACATGTGTTAATAGTGAAATGGATTTTCCAGGTTTGGAAGATTTTACACGTACTTATCTCTTAAACTATTTGTCAGCTGAGGAATAACTGAGCTTTGGATTTGTTTCTATCCTGCTCTTCAGGAAGTTTTGTATTTTTGTGAGTGTTGTTCTCATTACCTGCAGGGAGAAAAGACAAGGCTGCTCTTCAGAAATGACTGATGTGTGTGAACAAATAACACTGTCTTTGTAGACACTTGTGTTTGGTAGGTACAATAGAATAAAACTGGTTCCCTGGGTTTTGGCTCTTTTAATAATTAGCGCTATATTTTCGTACATACTAATGTAAATATTTAGAATATAAACATGGACAGGGGATTGCTGGCTACCAAGTGAGGCCATAATTGGTTTAAAGATTAACTTGATTTATGAAGGAAAAGGTGATTAAAACTGACTGTTTTGGACAGTGACCATTTTTTTTTTTTATATTACAACATGGGCTTCTGGGCGTTTTGAAATTCAAGGGGGGTTGTTGCCTTAAGCTTTTATTTGAATTCTCCACATAAAATATTGCCACGTTCACCTCAGATTCACTTTTAGTGAGATTTCTTAAAGCTGTTGGCCTTTCCTCATTGCATAGTTTAAAGGTTCTGTATGATGCTCAATTTGTGGATTACAGATATAATATTACTGCTTCATTGTACAGTGGCAGTTGAGACGCTTTGTTTTGGCTTGCTTATGTTGTTACTATAGCTTCTCACGCTATTAATAGCCCAGAAACGGGACTGAATATTAAACGAAAGCAGAACACTGTGCAGCATTGTCTACAACACGGTGTTTCCGTGCTTTCTCCAGCACTGATTGAATTATGATTTTCAGGAACCCTCCTCATTAATGCAGGAGACAAAAACTTTCATGATCAAGGGTGGCAAAAAAATCTATTGGACTGCCTGTTCTATGACTGTTTACGGAAGCTTGATGTTATCATTACTTAAAATAGTTTGAAAGCAAATTACAACTGCTTATTAACTGTTCTTCAAAAGAGAGGAAGTCATTGCCTCCACAGTAATATATTTGCCTAAGTGTGTGTCTCACTTTCTTCTATAAATATATGTATATACTCTATTTTACCTTAAATATTACTTCTGCGGAGGGTAGCAGATAACCAAGCATCCTGCAGAGACATACCTTGCACGTTTACGAGACAATTCAAATTGGTAACGGAAGGACTGTGGTTTGTTCTGCCACTTTGATCAGTATGTGTCAACACTTTCTAATGAAAGCAGGACCCATATGTAAGCTACTATTCTTAAATGTTACCCTTTTTTAGTGGTTGCTACTTCGCATTATCATAACTGAGAAAATCACATGCCATACAGCTGTGTTAAGGGTTTCAGTTGCTGGAAAGTTTCACTCTCAGATTATTAAAGAGTTGTAGAAGGTATAACTGATGCTGAGGTATACGTCTGCACCCCTTTTCAAACAAATTTAACCTAGGATCAATCGCTTTTGTCTAAGTGAGAATATATTAAAACTAACAATATGGTATATATTGATGATACTCTCTTACACATCCTGATTTTCAAACAAGGCAAAAAAACCCATACTTCTGTTTCTTTTTAAACTCTTTTACAGATAATCTGTATTGCCTGTTATCCCAAGGTACATGAAACAGTCCTTTTCAAGATGTACGGAGTATCACATGTTGCATCGACACCAAGAGCAAGTAAATTTCTGTGCATTTGTCTGAGATTTTGATAAAAAAAATCTGTTGTGGAGAGAATTTTGTTTGACTGATAAGATTTGGGATTTTGCAGGTTTTAGTTTATATCCATATCTGCAAAACACCTGTCAAGTTCTTCCTGTATTTTCTTTTAGAGTCTGGATGAACTTATTGAGTTTGAGTATAATATTTTTGCACAATTAAAAATCATGAGTTTGCCTAAAATAAGATAAATTATTTCAGGAGCTAATTGTGTGTGGAAAAAATAGGTCTACAAAATGTCAGTCTATGAAATACACCACTGCTCTCACTTTTTCTATGATTTGCTGTGTGACGTTCTGACTGATGCTACTTGATCTCTTTGTACCTCCACCAAGTTTCTTCCTCATGTCTCCTCCTCAAGGTGTTTTTGCAAGGGTTAGAGCATGATTTTTCTCATGGTAAAGTGAATTTTTTTTTCAAAGTGTAGGAGGAACGGTATGTATGGGAGTAGGGTAATAGGACTGCTTTGTAAAAAATACCTGGGAAGGTTTTACTTCCCTTCTTTAGTGACCCTGCCTGGTCCCAAGACTCAGTCAGGCTTCACATTCAGGCTGTGACTGACAGCTCAGCTCCAAATGAGGATAAACAAGATTACCAAAGTGGAAACACTGACCTTCACCTCATAATTGAACATAAAAAAAAAATTCTCTTAGACCTATCTCCTCTCATAGGTGAATGACGAGCGTTTACTAACAGTGTTGTAAACATGGTCCTCTAAAGATTCAGGAGAGGCAAGGTAATATAGGGAAAGGTCATATCTTTTATCTTTCCATGTAATAATAGATATAAATTCTCCCTATGGATAGCCATTGCTCATATTTTGTAAGATTGATTCTGTCCGATGCTGAACATCTGGCAGCCCTGTGCACACTTGAACCGTGGTAATCCAGACAAATCCTATTTCCTCCTGCCACGATATTATTGTCAAGTCTTTGTCACTGTCACTGTCTCTATGCCTGTTGTGCTACGTCTGCAATTTTAATCTGAAAAATATATTGTAATGGTAATGGTGGCCCTTCCATTCTACTCTGTGTCTGTTGCCAGTACACGTACTATTTTTGGCATGAAGCATATTTCTGGGAAAACACCATAAAATTACTGCAGCTATTGCATTTGTGTCCATAATTATTCCTCTCAAGGTTGAAAGCTGTGCAGAGTACAAGTATCTGATTATGACTGGCTCTGATTCTGTGTTGTCCTGGTTGAGATGAGTTTCCTATAGACACTATGTCTTTCCCCCGTTCTTTCATCTGTTTTATCTCCTTTAATCTCTCCCTTAATTTCCTTTTCTTTTGTGCTCTTCTTGATATGCAAAAGGTACCTCTCAGTGAGGACCTGTCAACTGTTTGAGCTGTCAGTGGATACAATAACGACTCCTTCTTATTTGGCCTTTGCCTCTGCAGGTTCAACAGCATTTAATGGAGAACACAGACACAGCCTCTCACAACGTATTTTTCCAAGGTACTGAGGAAAATTATACTTGTTTAATTTTATTTTTATTTTGTTGGAGATTTTGTAAAATCCCTTTTGGGCCACTTAGAATTGTAGTGCTGATATTAATTTAATTACTGCTTTAAATGGAAGTTCAGAAGTGCTGCCATGGAGATTGGAAGAACTGGCTTTGCAATGACAAGGTTTTGGAGTATCTCTGTTCCACCTGCTTTTCCCTCCACTGAGATTATGGTATCCCTCTGTGACATACCATATGGGATAGTTAAACCTGCTACTGAATCAATCCAGTGCCTTCTTTTCTTTCCATGGATGTCACTGCATGGCCACTTGGAAATCAAAGGTGTTGAGGAGAAAGGACTAACCATAAATCCAATTTTACTTGAGCTTAAGAATTGTAAAATACCAGGTTGGAAGGGACCTCAAGGATCCTCTGGTCAAAATTTTCTTGGCAAAAGCACGGTCTAGACAAGATGGCCCAGCACCCTGTCCAGCTGAATCTTCGAAGTGTCCAATGTCGGGGAATCCACCACTTCTCTGGGGAGATTATTCCAATGGCTGGTTGTTCTGTGTCCAATTGGAATCTCCCCAGGAGTAACTTGTACCGATTACCCCTCATCTTTTCCATGTGACTCGTTGTAAAAAGGGAGTTTCCGCCTTCTTTGTAACCACCCTTTAAAAACTGGAATGTGGTGATAAGGTCTGTCTACAACATTTAGATTCTTTCACCCCTGTCATTACTCACTTCTGTTTTAAATACTACATATAGTATATTTTTCTGTGCTACATTTCATCTCAAAGTCAATGGTATTTCAGTGCTGAATGAAGTTATCACCATGTGTAGACTTGATCCTATGTTGTTCTAGCTGCATGATATTCTAGGATTTGTGAGAATTAAAAGTCATGTATCCTTAAATCTTCATTAAGTATGGCTAGGTTATAAAAAGCAAATAAATCCTGCCTGGTTCAGGGGCACTCAGGCTTGCGCCATGCAGAGTAACTCAGAGGAGCAAAATACTGGAATACTTCTGAGGGCTCCAGGTAGGTGTAGATCTGGCAGGACTCCTTGGCCAGGAGCACTGCCGGGGGAAATACACCATATACTTCTCAATTCAAGCTGGCTCCATGCGTTCATGAAATAAATGCTCCACCTGGCATGAAGCCCTCCTGTAATGTGAAGCTCTGGAAAGTGTGATGCAGGCACACTCTAGCTGGCTGAAACCCCCTGAGTCCAGAAGTAATATCATTATCCCCATATTTTAAACCTGTGTCATTACCAGCCCCCATCAGCTGGAAATGTAAATTCATTATTATTAAATCATGGGTTCGCACTGTCTAGACATTCACTAAATTAGAGGATTCCAATTCTCCTTTTCAGTTATGCTTGTGCCTTTTTGGACACCGACCCTGCCTATGAGTGTTGTTCCACAAATCCTCTGACAGGCTCCCCTTCCGCATGTCGCCGCAGCCCTCGCCTGCTTTCTAATGGCTATTACATTTTGACAGAAGACAGTTTTCTGTCTGATGAAGAGGGCAACATAACACTGACACCATCCCAGACAAGTGTTACATACAAAGAGAATTTAGTTCGGTAAGTGAACTATGCACAGATTTTACTCAATGTTGGCAATTGCCTCCACATCTCTGGACTTATCTGGAGGTATCTGAGTGTCTGTCTGAGTTCTGCTTGGCGTAACATCAGCAGTGCTTCTTAACGGGAGCATCTCAATAGGTTTAGTTTAGAGAGTGCAGTGATTGAAATAACTTGATTTTCAGTCATATCTAATCTTACCACCCAAAAACTCTTCAGCACACAGTTGTTGCTGTAATTGGAGTTGTGTGCAATAAAGAAAAACTAGAGTTACAGCTCCTTTTGCCAATGGGGTGTTACCATGATAAGCAATAAGAAAATGCGTGTGTGTATATATGTATATGCTCGTATATATATAAAAATAAAAAGATCTGGTCCTGGAATGCTTAAGGAAAAATCTTTCTTGATTTCAGAAGAACGTCAGTTTAGGAAGGTATATAAAGTGCAGTTCAAAAAAGTGGAAGTACAGCAGAGGGGTGAAGACACGGTAGGGTGAAACTCATGAGCAGCGTGAGACCACACGGAGTAGTATCAGAGCCCAATAACTGCAGTATCATTTGGTATCACAATATCCAGTATCACAACAACGTGATATATTGCTGTGCTGGTAATACATTCACTGACATTACTGCAGCGTGCAGCAGTCACATTTGGTGACATACCCCTGGTGAAGAACAGAGCTAGGAACAACACCCAGAACCTGGTTTTCGTGTCAGTCCTGCAAGCTTTAGAGCTCTGTCCCTGCTCAAAAAGAATAATTAACCCTATTCCTTGACAACATGTCTTTTCTTTCTAGCATATTCAGGCGAAGGAAGAAAATCCGTCGCTCTCTTGCCAGCTTGTTCAATCTCAATGCCTCCAGTCCATGGCTCAGCAGCACCGTCCTCAGCAATATGGATTCCTCCCATGGAGATGATCCTTGGCCTGATGGATGCAATAAACTAGAAGCCAGTCAGAGTGATATCGGTAAGCCCTGAGCTGGTACCTAGTAATCGAGCTACAACGTTACAGACTATATGTAGTGGGAGTTGGGTATCTCTTTCTCTAGGTTTTGCAGGGTCTGTCTGCCAAGATGTGCAGGTAAAGGACAGATGGACAACAGAACTGTAAGTGATGAATCGAGCTCCTGGCATTAAAACAGAGTGTGAGTCCGCAAAGACCTTTGTGCCAAAAAAGGCATTTTTAGACTGAATTTGAATCCAAAGTCATCACCAGTGATGTTTATGCTGGTGTCATTAATATCTGGCACTGTCTGCTTTCACCTGGCTGTTTTAGTAACTTCATTGTGTTACACTCTATGCAGTTTTGTCTTTACTCTGCATACATTGAACCTGCCAATTCCCTCCCCCTAACAATTTGGAAACCTACTTGTGATTAAATAATTAACTCCCCCCCTCCAAATTCATTATCACAAAGTCTTGAAGCTCTTCTTTGATGCAATCTCAAGTTACATGTGCACTTTTTGTAGGTGATTCAGACTTTTCTTCTGCCTGTGACAGCCATGTGGCACAAAGGCAAACTCCAGCATCTAATGGGGCCTCTCTCACCAAAGATGATGAGTTTCTTCATCCTGACAAACCAAGGTGTGCTTCAAAATCCTGCTCTCCCTTTATGATAAATGCCAATGAAGAGGCTTTGAGCAATGAAGGTATGTTGCATTCTTACTCTGATATGCCTCTTTTTTAGAGTGAGCTGAAAATACTCACATTAAAAATATTGATATAGGCCCTTGCAGAATAGAATTTATTTCCTGAAACATACATTTTAAATAACTGATTAAAAATAACAAAATCTTAAAATTGGTATTTATTTGTTTACTCCTCCCTGCTCACATCTTTGCCTCTCCTATTTTCAGTGATAAATGGAAAAAGAAAAAAAAAAAGTGAAGAGGAAAATGGAGGAAAGGGCATGGGAACAAAAACTGAAACAGGCAATTATTCAGAAAGGCTTGTTTTCTGGGAGCATGGAGGGCACAGTGTCTCTATGGTTGTGGGGGAAAAAGACTTCTGAGAAACACCCAGAGCATGAAAATTAGGTTTCTGCTTTGAATCACTCTAGGCGAATTCTCTTAAAAAGAAACTGAAGAGACTGGCCTCGCAGGCTGAAGGTAGTCTGCAGACACCTCGTGTCTTATATTTACTTTCCTGAAAACTCATGAAAATTATTTTCCTGATTTTTGTTTTAGAATCCAGGGTAGTGCGAAATGTCCTTTCTCAGATGGTTGCACTGATCACATGTTTAATCATTTCAATATGTACAAGGTAATTTTTATTTCTTTTATTTGTTGTTTCTGGTAATAATGCATACTCCATTTCAACTGGTGAATAAAATGTAAATTAAGGGTCACATTTTCAAAGTTAGATACATCTTATTGTAAAATATATTTTCACATGATAGTCAATGCAGGCAAATACCTGAGCTATACAGATATGCACAAAAATAAGAAATATATACACAGATATGATGACTACTTTGTCAAGTGTGCTTGGACAGGGGTTTTGAAAGGCTGAGAAGAATCAGAATGGATCCATGTCTTTCTAAGTGACCTATATGAGTGTTTCTCTCAGTCTGGGAATGCTGAGGTCTTTATTTCTGGGAGATTATCCTCAATAGCATAAGTAATCTAAAGTTTCAAACTGCAGTTCACCTACCAGAGTTCAGAGGGTTCATCTGCAAGAACCTTCTCTCCTTCTCCAACCCAGCTTCACCTCTGTTAAGCCAATATGCACCCCTTGGGTATTTTTCTAACCTTTATGGGTCTTGTTATGTTCTCAGATATTTTCTGGGAGGATTGTCTGCCATTTTGTTGCTGATAATTTTAGTTTGTAAGTACAGACTTCCTTTATATTCAACACACAATATTTTATTAAGTCACATCTGAGGACCAAAATCCATTCTTGGATGTACATCCATGGCTCTTATTGATGTTAATAAGAGCAATATATGGGCATATGGGGCCAGAATCTAACCTTCAACCAGTTACAGGATTTTGCATTTAAATTTCACAGTTCTTTTGTCCCAAGAGGCTGCTGTGTTCTCTTTCTTCAGTCTTGACACATCTTTCAAAACAACTAAGTTTTGGTAAGTGGCTCCAGTGTCACGTGACAAGTAGAGGAACTTAGAAATTTTATATTAAGAAGAGGAAGGAGAGATTCCTTCTGTTCTTTTCATGTCAAAGATAGAAGGCATGATCTGAAGTTATTGATGGAGGATTTGGCTTTTCCTGTTACTGATTTGTATTCACAGAAACTTTCCATTTCTTTTGTCATACTGCCTTTTCATAATGTACAATAAATGGTGTAACACGTATTTGTTAGCAGAAAAGGAAAATAAACCATAACCATGAACCAATATGCCATAACATGAAGATGTAGAGACAGACCAAGGACAGTGTGCTTTCAAGCCTTGCACTGAAGTCCACTCCCAGGCCACAAAATTGAGCCTTTCTTTTTGACTGGAAAAGAATAAAATCAGCTAACTATGATGCTAGCCCCATCACCACCTCCAGGGACTACAGAATTGATATGACATGGCCCCACTAAACCCCCACACCATTAGGTTCAGGACAGAGCTTTGCCTTTGGCTTTTCTGTAGTCTGATAAATGTCTTAGAAAGAATTATTAAATCAGTCTGATCAGTTGAATAAAGGTGCTGATGCTGTTTCAGACTGCTTTATTTCAAAGTTTTGCACAGAGCTGTAGCTTCTAAATCCTTCTGGAGAAAAAGACTTACATATTTAGAAGGTGTGAATTATAAGTCTAGAGCAAGCTCATCCATAGGCTTTCATGCTGCAAGTGTGTGTGTCTGTGCTGCATTTATGAATTACCATCCTTTCACTTTTTACACAGCAGAAAATTCTTCTGAGTGGGTAAAAGCTAAAATGCTGCTAAGACTAAAAACATTTGGGCTTATCTGAATTTTTATGTGGTGAAAATGAACTCAAAAGCATATTGTTTGTCTCTGAAACTGTGTCAGGGTTCAGAAGGTCAGTGTCTCCCAAGGGCAACAGGACAATCTGGCAGAACTCTTGGCCTTTGAATGGAGTATATTGGAAGTTCAAAACAACAAGGCACAACTTGGAGGCCATATTGCAATGACAGTCTCAGATTTTGAGCATTCAAGGGTCTTAGCACACCACCTCAGATACTCAAGGATGGCATGTTACTCTTTGTTACTATGTCATTAGTCCCAGTAAACTCAAGGCCACCAGGTTAGCACTAGGGTGTTGCAAACGCAAGCTCCGAAGTACTGCTTTCAGACTTCCTGAATAGTTTAGCCCTGAGTCAGAAACAAAGCTGTTCTTCACAAGAGGAAAACAAATACACTCTGAGAGCTTTTCAGTCACTGGTATATAGAGAATACCTCTTTTATGCTCATCACAAGTGAGAAGTTACCTGTTCAAACAAGTAGTCCTACAGCTTAACTAAATTTGGCAATTCAGAGACTACATATATACTCATTATAACAAACTGTGGTTTAAATCAAGACATACAAAAACGTATGCTTTATTTTTTTCCCACAGGAAATAATTGGAAAGAAAGAAAAATTGGTGAGTATATGTCTAAGCTTATAAAGATTTCCCTACTTTTTGGGGTGAGCCCTATTATGAAACAGGGTTCAAGCATGCCAGAAAGGTTCCCAAGACTTTTCATTAAAAGGTTTAGCTGTGGGACCTTTGCCAGATTCCACTGCGAATTACTCCACTTTGCTATCTAAAACTCCTTTTTCATTTTATTTGGATGAAATATTTTTTATTGTTTGACAACAGTTGCTAAATAGTGTAAGCTGTTAAACAAGTGCTGTGCTTTAGCCCAGTGAAAACATGTTTTTCTGTAACAGGCAAAGCAAGTTTTCCTTTTTCCAAGTTTAAACAGTAGGGCCAAGTGCTGTATTGCTCTAACTTGGTACCGTTCCACTGAAGGAGTGAAGCAGCATCAACATGTATTAGTCCAGAATATCTGGAAAACACTAGCAGATTATTCTTTTCCCTATTCTTTCTCAGTCAAGCCTCATCCAGTTTCTATTTATCAAGAATTTCTAAGTCTTGGTGCAGCTCGGAACCCTTAAAACAAGAGCACTGGTTTATTTGTACTTGGAGCTAGCCATCCCAGTCCTGGCTCCGGTATTTTTTCTCTTTACTTCGAAAAGATAAAAATGAAAAGGAGGAACTAAGTGGAGCTGTGCCCGGCTTTGTGTTCCTTATAGTGTGAATAAAATAGCCTTGTTCACCAGTTCACTGGTAGAGTGCAGTTCAGCTTCTGAGATCTAAAGGCATCTGCACAGCTGCAGACACAACCTGGAAAACCTTTAATTCAGCCCTCAGAAAGAGGACATTCACCCTGAAAACAAAGCATTTTAGGACGGTACGCAGGCATTTGATCACTTTGCAGACTTATTAAAGCCTATGATGAAAAATACATCCTACTCATCCAGTGTGCCCAGCAGGGGATGCCAGGTATGACACTTCTTAAAGCCAGTGGGACTGTTTATGTCGGGGCTGCAACACCAGAGCTTTAACACTGACTCTGATTTCGAAAGCCAGTATCAATATTAACCAAAGCAGGTACTACAGGATGGAGTGGAGAACTTGGGACTTGTTGCTTAGCAGGAGTAAACTAAATACAGACTGGCACAGGTAAACTAAACACAGACTGGCGAGACAGGACCTCCAGCATTTCAAAACAAGCTTGTCTCTTGCCTTTTGTAAAAACTTAAAAGCTGAGAAGTTACTTTCGTATATTTTGAAAAGGTTACTTTTGTATATTTTGAAAAGAGTTCACTCACAATTTTCATTTTTCCTCCTCCTCAAATTTTTTTTCCGCAGCTCTTCAGCATCAAGCTACTGGGTACCTCCTTACATCTATCATTACACGTATTCCTGTGGAAAAAAATAGCAGAACTGTTAATATTCTTCCTTCAAAACATAATTCATTTTAGCTTTATTTTTATTGTGGTCAAACTGTGAGTGAGGTGACTTCTTGGTGACTATCTGCAAGCAGTCATGCAGAACAATTGCTGTAGCTCTAGTCTCTTATGCCAATGAGGCCCTATGTAGGCATGGTGTCCTACAAGCATTTTGATAATAAATTGATTGTAAAAAGTGTTTTGTAATCCCTGTTAAATCAGTTTTTTATTAAAAAACCTGATATCTTCCCTTACTTTATGTATTAATTTCTTGTAACAACATGCCATCAAAGATAATGCATTTGGATAGTGGCTGAGTAGATGTGGTAACATATTTCAGAAGCTTTATTGTACCATGTGTGTGCACTGTCTTTTGGCCTTTATGCTGAGCTTAAAAAAAAAAGAAAAAAAGGAAGAAATAAATATTTTTGGAAGGAAAGCACTATTTAGAAAACCAGGATTCGGGATGTGGAGAAACAATGATGAATGTGAATTACCTGGATTCACGTACAAAAATATGAGATCTGCAGGTGTTAACTTTACTTTGGAAACACTAAGCCCTGTTCTTCAGCTTGGATCTTTGCTACAACAGAGACTAAATTATACATAGAACCTGTGGGTACCCAAAAACTGTTATCTTGTGACTCCAAGCTTTTAATAGTCTGCTGCTTAAAATATCTCCCTGTATGGCAGTTTAGATAGCACAGCACGGATTTCATCTTCCCGTGCAACAAAACGATGATAACGTCTGAGGATGCTATTGCCCACCAAATCATTCTATACCCAGTGCCGCTTCTGGTCTCCTTGTCCCCTGGTGTGCTAAAAGCAACGCTAGCACAGCTCCAGCTGGTACATCAGAGGTGAAACGCTGCCTGTGGAAGGGCTGGGTTTGCTGACGAGGGACGATCAGGCTGGCAGGCACAATGCCGGGGATTTGAAAACTCCACAGAAAAAGCACACAAGCGAAAGGTTCTGGTGGAAGAAAGAATAGACAGAACTAGAACACCATTGTCTGTTCAACTCTATGTTGAAGCCAAACTCAAGCAGGCTATAGCTGTATTTCTGGCATCAGAAATCCGAGCGAGTGATGCAATGGGGAAAAGGGTACTTGAAATTAAGTTAAAATGTGCGTTTGTCTTTCAAACTGTACATATATGCTGGCTATATTTTAAAGATAAGCATCCATAGCTCAGCATCAAGAGCACAAAGAGGGAAATTTCACCCAAATTACCCATTTTGCATAGTAACTTACTTTTTCCCAATGCATTAAATTGACCATTTGATGTAACGAGACCAGATTTTATAGTTTCGATAAATGGGAACAATAGAAGGTTCTTCTTCATAAAACTGATGTATTATGTAACTATAATAGTAGTTATAATACTCATTTTCATATTTACTTGCAGTTAATGCACTTGAATTATTTTGTCAGTATTAAATAATTCTGCTTCTTTATTTATTTTAACTATGGAGACAACAGAGTAAATATCACTGTGTAATATGTATAAATATTTTTACCTATTTTATTGCTACTTATAACAAGTCCGTTACTAAACGCACTTTTTAAATGAAAGGATTATAAAGATCTTTAGTGTTTAAATAATCTCCTGGAAGAATAATATGGAAAATTAAATCCTTTACTGAGAGAAAAGTCTAAGACTGCAATTACCCTGCAGTCATTGAAGCTATTATGCTGAGATCTAGAAAAGCCTGAGTTCACTGTATACTAGTTAGTTCACTGCAATCTAGTGAAGAAAAAGCTGATTCAGCTGGCCAAAAATTTGGTCTAAAATTAATTGCTATAATCTGTTTATGAGTAGATATAAACTGTAAATTAGAATTGTTCTGATCTGCAGAGAGGGAAATTCTGGGACAATTTGGCAATTGGAATTCAAGGGCTATAAATAAGCTGCTGGGGATCTGTTAAGATGTGCCCTCCGTGATGGTCATTAATGTTGAATTAACAAAGTTCTATTCAGGTACCAGACTGGTTGGCTTTGGTGGTTCCCTTCCATATATTCCAATGGACTTAAAAGCAAGCCTTGTATTGTTTCTCTGAAAAGAGATGAAAAATTGGATGAAAAATTGAAGCCAGGATCTGTCTGATGAAAAATTGAAGACAACGTTTGCTAACCTAAATGTGTAAATCCAAACTTTCAGAGGTTATTAGTATTGGCAGTTTCTGTTAATTACAATATCAAGCCTAGGATAATTGTGAAAAGTAATTCTAGCAAAGTAAAACCACTTGTTGATTAATGATTAACCGACACATCTACAAACAGAGAAACAACTGGAACTTTATGTTTCTTTCTCCTGTGATTAAACTCTTACTCCGCTTTGATATAGCACCTTATTTAGAAAAAGAGAATGGAAGAATTTCAAGATATAGATTTATAACCCCCTGTGTATTATCTCATACCATTCATGACTATTATATTTTTGTCATTACACCTTGTCTTATCCTGTCTTATTTCCTGCTGTGTTCAGCTGAATTTCAGGGTCAATCTTGAGTATATATCAGAAGTGCTTTATCACAGGAATGTTTGTGTTGAAGGGAGCAGTAGCAAGCACGATGACAATATTTATGGCATCCCTTAGCTTATAATGTTCCTAGTGTGTGAGCAAGTCAGTTTTGTATTTATCCTGAAACATCGCTTATAAAAGCCAAACCATACAAAGATTAACATTTTTTACTTAAATGATATGGAATAAACCACACTGGTACAGAAGACAGGTATGGCCATTTAGTCCAGTTCTGCAGAATCTGCTCTTTGACGTATTGTTTTTTGTGAATTAGCTGCAGTGTTTTGTAAACTTCTTCGTACATTTTAATATACACTGAGCATAACTGTTACTTCTTTTTATATTATTTCTTTTTTATGGTTTCTCAAGCTGCTTTTTTTTTTTTTTTTCCTTATCTCTGGCATTTACGTATCAGTAGTTGTTCCTGTTTTCATTTCTTCCTGTATTGAAGGTGTTGTCAATAGTGAAGATTATTGTTAGGAATTGCATATATTTCAATGAATTTGTTATTTGTGAGCTTGTGTCCTGCCCTGTAGATTGTGTGCTCTTTGGGAGAGGATTTATTGGTACTTTGGTGTGAACATGAAAGCCTTATTTTGTTACAGTTACTAAGTAACTGTTACCACTGTAGAATATAACAACAACAATAATAATAAAAAATAATAATAACAAAACAAACCCCAATAATAATAATTTAATAGGAAATAAATAGGTTCAGATTCTGAGTGGGTATCAATCAGCTGATTTCCAAGACTCTGACCTGCAGCATTTTAAAAGCAAAGCTTTGTCCACGGATATCAATTTGATGGGGCTGTCGCACCTTACATGAGTATATGCTGATGGAGTGAAGACATATTCAAAATACTTCTGATGCACTGCAATAATAATGCTATAAAGCTTATTTTTGTCATGACATAGAAATATATTTTATATTGCATTGTTTTACACATTTAACAAATAAACTTTTAATGTATTAAAGTGGTAAAGTGAATTTCTTCAGGGGAGGCATGCCAGATGGGACCCTTCTTCTTCTTTCTCAACTCCATTCTCCTGTTTGTAATATGGCTCATTACAATCTCTCTGTCACGTACGTTGCTTCATGCTAAGAATTGGGTCTTGCACTACTTAAATCCCTTAGTACATAATTTTAGTGAAAAATAAGTGCATGAAAATAGTGAACACATTAAGGTCAATATATGTAAATATAAAATTCGTATTTAATTTGAAAATAAATGAATGCAAAAGTCTCATGAGAAGTTGTACAACACCGTCCCTGCAAGTTACATCAAAATTTGTGTATTTATGTTGTGTTGATGTTGTACGGAGCTGCAAAGATTTTGTTCAATGAAGCATACTGTAAGAGCAGCTCACACGTAGGCCTCCATGCTGCAAGTGTGTGTGTCTGTGCTGCATTTATGAATTACCATCCTTTCACTTTTTACACAGCAGAAAATTCTTCTGAGTGGGTAAAAGCTAAAATGCTGCTAAGACTAAAAACATTTGGGCTTATCTGAATTTTTATGTGGTGAAAATGAACTCAAAAGCATATTGTTTGTCTCTGAAACTGTGTCAGGGTTCAGAAGGTCAGTGTCTCCCAAGGGCAACAGGACAATCTGGCAGAACTCTTGGCCTTTGAACGGAGCATATTGGAAGTTCGAAACAACAAGGCACAACTTGGAGAGCCATATTGCAATGCCAGTCTCAGATTTTGAGCATCCAAGTGTCTTAGCACACCTCCAACACTCAAGGATGGTATATTATTACAATTTGTCATCATGTCATTATTCCCACTAAATCAAGGTCATGGGTTATAACTTCTTTCTCAAGAGTCTGCAGTTCTAAGAAGGACAAGAAAGCAGTGTGATTATCCTACTTCAGCATCTAGTTTTGCTACATGTGTGCTAAGCCACCAGGTTAGCACTAGGGTGTTGCAAACGCAAGCTCCGAAGTACTGCTTTCAGACTTCCTGAATAGTTTAGCCCTGAGTCAGAAACAAAGCTGTTCTTCACAAAAGCAAAAAACCCCACACTCTGAGAGCTTTTCAGTCACTGGTATATAGAGAATACCTCTTTTATGCTCATCACAAGTGAGAAGTTACCTGCTCAAACAAGTAGTCCTACAGCTTAACTAACTTTGGCAAACCAGGACCTATGAATGTACTGATTATAGAAACTGTGGTTTAAATCAGGACATACAGGCACAAGAGTTTGGAGTGAAGTTGAGCTGGGAAGAAAGGAGGGGTGGAGGGAAGGTGGTTTTAGATTTGTTATCATTTCTCATCCTAGTCTGTTTAATTGGCAATACATTAAATTAATTTCCCCAAATTGAGCCTGTTTTGCCCATGATGGTAATTGCTGTGTGATCTCCCTGTCCTTATCTCGATCCATGAGCTTCTCCTTGTATTTTCTCCCACTGTCCTGTTGAGGAGGGGGGTGAGTGAGCAGCTGGGTGGGCACCAGGCAGCCAGTGAAGGTCAACCCACCACAACTTAGTATATTGCAATTTAAACAATTGCAGAATTTGTATTTCTTTCTTCAGAACTATCATACAGAATCTCTGCAAAAGGAATTAAAACAACTCCAGGTTTTAGCACAATGAAATAACGTAAGTATTTCAGTGCAATACAATGTAGACACAGCATTTAAAATACTGGATATAACAAGAACAAGATTTTTTTCTTCTTCTTGAAATTTATTACCTTGATTATGAGCCATACTTTCAAGCAAAAAAAAATCATAGTACTAGTAAAAGGTGCAGCTAGAAAAGTCATTGTTTGAGGGGGCCTGCAATTTAATATGAAATAAATGGGTAGGTAGTGGAAGGCCTTGCCAGTGGCCCTTCTTTATTCTCTGTGGCTCTGTGGAATGGCCATGGGCCACACGGTGGTGCCATCCAACCAGCTGCATGAAAATCCCTGTCCTCCNGTGCAGCTTGAAAAGTCATTATTTGAGGGGGCCTGCAATTTAATATGAAATAAATGGGTAGGTAGTGGAAGGCCTTGCCAGTGGCCCTTCTTTATTCTCTGTGGCTCTGTGGAATGGCCATGGGCCACACGGTGGTGCCATCCAACCAGCTGCATGAAAATCCCTGTCCTCCTCGTGGATTTGTTACTTACTCAGTCTGACAGACCTGGACAAATACTCTGGAGTTAAACTAAAGCATATAAACAACTTCTGCTCCTTTGTGTTTCATTATCTCCACAAAACTTAGTAGCTTTAACTCAATGACACCTCCTTTCTCCTGTCCTCTAAATAGCAACACAATTAGAAAGTTGAAGAGTGGCTGTGGGGAGTTCTCTGTATTACATCAGAGGTAAATGACTTAATAAATTAATTTGATCTTTTAAAAATAATCCTACAGCCTTATTTAAACTGACATGTGAATTTCCTGTTAGGAAAAGATAATCTTGAGGTTTGATTAGACTACAAGGAAGACATTCATAGAATCATAGAATCACAAAATAGTTTGGGCTGGAAGGGACCTTAAAGATCATCTAGTTCCAATCCCCCTGCCATGGGCAGGGACATCTCCCATTAGACCAGGTTGCTCAAAGTCCCATCCAACCTGGCCTTGAACACTTCCAGGGATGGGCCATCCACAGCTTCCCTGACCAGCCTGCTCCAGTGGCACATCACCCTCAGAGTAAAGAATTTATTCCTCATATCTAATCTAAATCTACCCTCTTCCAGTTTAAACACTCCCTGATAAAGAGTTTATCTCCATCTTTCTGGTAGCCCCCCTTTAGGTACTGGAAGGCTGCTATAAGATCTCCCCAGAGCCTTCTCCTCTTCTCCAGGCTGAACAACTCCAACTCTCTTAATGGAGAGAGTGCTCCAGCCCTCTGATCATTGTTGTGGCCCTCCTCTGGACTTCCTCCAGCAGGTCCATGTCCTTCTTATGTTGAGGGCTGCACAGTACTCCAGGTTGGGTCTCACCAGAGCAGAGCAGAGGGGCAGAATCACCTCCCTGAACCTGCTGACCACATTTCTTTTGATGCAGCCAAGGCTATGGCTGGCCTTCTGGGCTGCAAGCGTGCATTGCAGGCTCATGTTGAGCTTCTCATCAACCAACACCCCCCAGTCCTTCTCCTCAGGGCTGCTCTCAATCCATTCTCCATCCAGCCCGTATTTGTACTTGGAATTGCCCGGACCCATGTGCAGGACCTTGCACTTGGCCTTGTTGAACTTTATGAGGTTTGAATGGACCCACCTCTCAAGCCTGTCCAGGCCCCTTTCCTCCAGAGTGTTGACCACACCACACAGCTTGGTGTTTTTGGCAAACTTGTCCCAGTACTGACTCCTGAGGAATGCCACTCGTCACTGTTTGCCACTTGGACATGGACCCATTGACCGCAACTCTTTGAATGTGACCATCCAGACAGTTCCTTATCCATTGAGGTGCAGCACATTGTGGTACTGGAGCGTGTCCAGACAAGGGCAACAAAGCTGGTGAGGGGTCTGGAGAACAAGTCTTATGAGGAGCCTCTGAGGCAACTGGGGTTGTTCAGCCTGGAGAAAAGGAAGCTTAGGGGAGACCTTATCACTCTACAACTACCTGAAAGGGGATTTTAGCGAGATTGGGGTCGGTCTCTTCTCCCAAGTAACAAGTGATAAGACAAGAGGAAACGGCCTCAAGTTGCGCCAGGGGAGGTTTAGATTGGATATTAGTAAAAANCACCAGGGGAGGTTTACATTGGATATTAGGAAAAATTTCTTCACCGAAAGGGTTATCAATCATTGGAACAGGCTGCCCAGGGAAGTGGTTGAGTCACCATCCCTGGAGGTATTTAAAAGGTGTGTAGATGTGGCACTGAGGGACATGGCTTAGTGGTGGACTGCACAGAGTTAGTTTCATGGTTGGACTCAATGATCTTAAAGGCCTTTTCCAACTTAAACGATTCTATGATTCTATGAATCCCGGGAACAGGCTGCTTCTACAGACAAAGGGAAACACACTTTCATCCCAAAATGCATTAGGCAAACTAGTTGATGGGTATGCAGGAGGAGGAGGACGAAAACATCATTCAAAGGACCGATGAAAGAGATGTGCCTGAGGAAGAGGCACTTCATATGTGATTCCCCAGCCACAGAAAGGGGTCAGGAGCCGCTGGAGTAGCAGAAATCTTACTTCTGGTTGATGCGTACGCCACTTTGCCCCTCGGGCAGGCACACCCGCGGCCCGGCGGGGGCAGAGGCCGCAGCGGGACAGGGGCGGCTCCTGCGGGCGGCCCTGAGGGCAGATCGGAAGA
>VUYV01000046.1:5180674-5243685 GCA_008711295.1 Anarhynchus alexandrinus
CCCGTCCCCGCCATCCCCCACACCCCTCTCCCCTCCTGCCTCCCTGGGTGAGCTGGTCTCCCTCCTCCCTGGGAATAACCACCCATATTATTTCACCAAGCATAGCGCAGGGGTGTGCTTGTCCCCCGAAACAGCCCCCGAGAGGCCCAGGAGCGGGGTGGCCCAGGTGGGGACCCCTTCATGTGTGGGGAGATGCTGGCCGGGACGGTTCGTGTCTGGGCCCAGAGCTGTCAGCTCTGGCCTTTCCCTGCTCTTGTCTGGTTTCAACGCCACATGATAATGTTTTGTTTTGTTTTGTTTTGTTTTTNGCAGCCAATGCAGACACTTGATCAGAGATGTTGAAAAAAAAAACCTGAATGAGGTTAAAATACACCATACTATTACTTATGAATCCATAATCTTTTAGAGGTAAAGCAGTATGACCAAAAAAGACTGAGTGTTCATACATATCACTCAAGAAAAAAAGCTACTGAGGAATTCCCTTCATCTGTGATTTTTCCCTGCAATCTGTCTTGATTGTATACCGTCACTGGACTGCCAGTCCCTTGCTGGGCTAAAATAGTGCTTTGGAAAGGAGCTCCTTCTCTCTGCATGAAGCTGGCAGATGCCCGCTTTGAGCAGGCACTGCCTGAAGGAGAACAGCTTCATATCCTGAACAGCACAGTATGAATTTGAGTCTTAAAATAATGGTGGAATACTTCACTTTTCTGAAATGCAGGTTTCCCCACTGTTTCTCGGTATACCTGCAGCTGTCCACGTGCTTATTCTTCTATTTCTTTAATGCTTTCCTTCATTTGTGCTCCTTTTTGAGTAAAACATGTAATTTTTGGAAGCTCAGCTGTAAGATCTTCAAGATCTGTTATCTCCAGTTGATTGATGCCACCTCTTACTTCCTCCTGTGTTCATGAGAACACAGGAGTAGCTGTGATCTCTCAGGTCAGCGATCCATTCTCCTATCACTGCGCACAACATCATATATTCTGGTTAATGAACTTCTCAGTGAGAAATGGTGTTACAATGTGTTTCATCAGCGTCCTGGGAAAGCTTTTTTCTTTCAAATTTGTTGTTTTCTCCTGCAAGTTTGTTTCCCTCATTCCTCTTAAAAGAACTAGATAGCACCCAAAATGTCAAATATTCACACAGTTCCCTACAGCAGGCCCCCAAACAGGTCTCTAAAGCTCCACTGTAGCATCTATTGGGAATGACTGTCTCTGCTTTGCAAACTATCTGGTAATGAAAGTGGACGTTTTTGCATAATCACTGCGACAATCACTTCAATTTTCTTTTCATCAGCAAAGGAAAATCTGACGGTAATAAAACTGTCTGGAATAGTTTGTATGATTTATTTTTGCATAAAAGGTATAGAGCATAATGTTGTCTCCAGTGTTTATGTATACAGAATGTGGAATATTGTTTTCTTGCTGAAACATACCTGTTTGCACTGGAAATACTGGCACTGAAAGATGTGCTACCAAACACATTAGTAAACTGGTCTTTTTTTTTTTTTTTTTTTTTTTTTNTTTTTTTTTTTTAAATTTCCAGCAGATTTGCCAAATAACTTATTAGAAATGCCAATGTTTTTCATATTTTCTGTGAAGACTAAAATATTTAGTCATGGTTATTGCCATTTTTTTTCTGTTTTCTCTATTAATTATTTCTGTTTTCTCTGCTAATTTTCTTTTTTTTTTTTCCCTGTTTTCTCTATTAATGCCCAACAAGATTAAAAACGGCAAAGACACTTACCTTTTCCAATATGCTTTATGTGTAGACAGGATCCTTTCTTACATCAATATCAGTATCACCATTATATAATTCCGTAAATCATGTTAGATGAAACTGTTGAAGAGAAGGGATATTTAACCCTGGTCATCTGTAAATAATATGATATATGCAAAACCAGTTTCACCTCTTTCCCAAAGGCTGTAGATAGAGGAGCTACACGAATATGAGCGACTTTGGGCTGTATTGGTACGTAGTTTACCCAGCTTGTAGCAGACCAGTCCGTGTAAATATGTGCAGCCATTCCAGAATCACTAATAAAACTGAACAATTTCATAAACCTGAGAGTTTTGTCCCTGAGACAAAGAAGCAATGAAAGAATACTTTTAATTAATGCACAGTAGGAACAATTTGTTTTCACAGATCTCTGTATACTTTTTACTTATTTTTCTTCAGACTTTTTTAAAGGCTTGCTAGTTTTTTTTGGCCTTAACAATCAAGAAAATGCCTATGCTAATTTCATAAACCCCTAGTTTTTTAATCAGTACTTCACTGTAGTTCACTGCTTGTCAAAGAGTGGAAAATTCTAGTGCTTTTTTTGATGCAGTGGGCTGGAAACAAAGTAATAACATCTAGCTCGAGAGTGAGCACTGGTTCACATTGAATTCATTTACCTTCATTATACAGAACCTTTTCACTGTTTGAAAGATTGCCTGGCATTTAATATTACTATGTGAAAACTCTGAACCCAAGTCTCTGGTGTCTTTTGGCCACTGAAACTCCTTTGCTGGGCTGCTAATGAGCTGGTAGTGCTTAAGAAATACCCAGGATTAAATTTCATTCTAACATAAACATTTATAAGCATGAATTAGTTATGGCGTTGCCTCAAGCACTGAAAAAGTGAAAAATATCTGCCCGCTTTTAGCATATGTCCTGCTTGTTTCTGTACAGACTGTGCTGGCGGAAGAATATGATGACACACTGTAGCTAGTTTATTTTTTGTGAATATCTGGCATCAGGAAATAAAAGGGCATAAAACACTCCATTGCTTGTCTACATGAATCAATCTGCAACCTGAGCTGTGCTGAAAACAATGGATGATGGATTAATTCCTGAAAGGGTTGTATCACACTCTTTTGGAAGACTCAGCAGGTTTCATATGGATTTTTCTAAATGTTACAGGTGACGTGAGTGTGCTTCACAAATGATGTTTACTGTGGCAGAGTGGGCTGAAGTTACTTGGCACACAATATCTTTTCTAGGAGATTTTTCTTTGGTTGGTATTCCTACCGGATATGTATTTGGTATGGTGGAACAAAAGATTTTAATGATTTTAATGATTTTATAAGTTGTTCATAAGTCAAATAGTGGAAAATGACTAAAGGGACATATGACATCTAATGTTTCTTTCAGTCACTGAAGATCTCGTTAGAAGACGTGCGGAGCATAACAACTGTGAAATTTTTTCTCTGGAAGAAATCTCTTTACACCAGCAGGAAATAGAAAAACTAGAGTATCTTGACAAATGGTGTCGAGATTTAAAAATTCTTTATCTTCAGAATAATCTAATTCCAAAAATTGGTAAGTGTTTTCTGGATGTGTTTCTTTTAAAATGGATTTACATGCATAATTTTGAAATCAGAAAAAAGTATCTGTTGTGTTATACTTTAAGGGAATGCAGAGAGAGTAACTACAGAAAAATTCTTTGTGGATCTGCTCCTATAAGATTTCCTTTCCCTCTCTCTTTAATAAATTTCTAAGAAGCTCAGAAATTGGCAAGAGAAATTTTAAACGAAAAGATCATACTGAGATAGAAGTCACTAGAATATGAGTGTAGAACACCTTTTATTGATTAAAATCTTATAAACCAAGATATAACTTAAATATCCTGTCTTTGTGGCAAACAGAGAGACAAAAAGTTTAGCCCATACCGTAGACTGTGATATGATAGGACTAGCTCTCCTCATGTTCATTTATAAATTCTGTTTTTATACATTTTTTTGTTAATATTGAAATAATTTTCATTTGGATAAAATACTTGCTTTTGTGCGTAAAGACAACTTTTTACAGCAAAGTCTCAATGGTCTTCCTGCACCACAGAAGAAGGTATAATTTCACATGAACTGTGTTTTGTGGCATAGGTTCACACGTTTGCCAGGCTCTCTACAGAAAGATACGACATCAGGCCTTGGGCTGAAAAAGCTTAGACTCTACAGATACTGTGTAGATGAAGAATGGAAAGTCAAAAGTGCTCAGGAATTATATTAGCATATTTCTTTGAAGTTCCCTAAGAGGAAGAAAAAAAAATCCAGTTTTAGGGTGAAATTCTGTGCTCAGGACTTGCAGGCAAAGGCTTAAAATCCTCTGGAGGGGCTCATCAGGAAACTCCTAGGGAGTATCTGTACTGATAACATCTGCACTTCTTTGAGTGGAGGAATCTTCTCCCAGAGAGAATAAGGGTTTTGAAACTGCGTTACGCAGCTCTGCCTCATCAAAATTGAGACTAAAATAAGTTGTTTTTCTCTCTGTCACTGTGTCCTTAGTAAGGCACAAGACTTCACCTTGTTCTTTTGTTAACACTCGTACATCCTTTAGGTTACTACCGTATATCATATTACCGTTTACATTACTGCATTTTGGAAATAAGATTTTTTCAGCAATGTCATTTCTGAGACAGTCAATTTTTATCTTAACTTACTCTAACTGTAGGAGTTGGAAAAGTATGCAACTTCTTACTTCGTATATTCTTGTATAATGTAATAGCTTTGCAAGACAGTACCTTAGTAACAAATGGAAAAAAAAGAATACTAAAAAAAAAAAAAAGCAGCACTATATAAGTAGTGACCAAAGGGGTTACCAATAGGGTTGTGTTACAAAGGACTGAATTTGAGAAATAATTCTTCCCAGTGGACACGAATATCTCCACGCAGACCACATAACATTTCCAAGCACACTTCAAAATATCGTAGCCAAATGGTTTATATTGACCCCATTGGGACGTGTCTTTTCTCCTCTTACAGAAAACCTTTATGCAGCCCTCAAGATCTGACTTGCCTACTAATCAGACAGCAAGTTGTAAAGCATTCACTGTATGGATGAGTCCTGGTTCTTTTCTTTTCTATAAATGGGAAAAAACTCACAATATGCCATTGGCTTCAACACTTGTCTGTCTCACATCTTCTTGCGTACAGGCACTGCCATTACAGAAATACCCTAAGAACAACCAACAGCCAACCTAAGCTGCACAGGTCCTTGCTGAGAAATTAATTTCATCATATTTGTGAATAATGAAGAAAACATCTCTCCAAGGTCTTAGTAAACTAGGTGGTAGGATTCATGTCACCAAACTTTTAGACATCTATGACTTAGACAGCTACTGTAGCCTTCCTTTATCACCAGTGATGAAGAAAAGGTGTATTTTTGAGCACAATTTGGTTCACTGGTTCTAGACAGCCAATTTAAGAGAAGACAAATTGCACCTTGAAGATCCTATTCCTCTTTATTGATTATAGAGGAGCCTAGACAACTAACTCAGCTGTAGACATGACCTGTGTTGGTTAGATGAAGCTCCTGCGACTTGAATTTGTTTGTCTCAGCAGGGACAGTTTGTACAACAGTTAATCAGTGTGGCTTGTGAATTAGAGTTTGAGGTAAACTTTATGACTTCATTGGATAGGTTTCCAGTCAGATCTTCAAAACATCTGGCTATTGGGGAGAAATTGGTGAACTGTGACACAAGTTATACTATGTATCTTGTCTCAGGCGTATGTCTCTGACCTGTTTGTCACGTATCTCAAGGGGTTTTTGCATTTTTCAGACATTTTGGGGACTGATGAAGATTGTTGCTACCCAAACTCTTTATGCCCTTTCTGTATTCAAAGGAGGAAATCCTAGCCATTCTGACACAGCACCACACGTTGTGAACCTCCTAATTTAAATAGTTCATGGTGAAAATAATACAGGTTAAATTCCAGATTAGGGGCTGAGGTTGGGGTGGGGTTGGGGGGGGGCTTTGTTTTGTTCATACTGAAGCCATATAATTCCTTATTCGCAAACTTTCTAAAAAGAGAGGAGAGAGTGTTTCTTGTGTTAACCCTGTAGATAAAAAGATTTTTAACAATTAAATATCTACTGAAGAAGCCAATCTTTTATATATAAGTGAGTGTAAAACTTTAATTTTATAAAGCTCAACTAAGTATGGCCTGATCCTTTCTGAGTTTCATGACAAATGGAATGCTTCACTATGCTTTTTGGCCAGTCCTCTTGCATTATATAAATGTTTTATGTATTTGTGATAAAAATGAGTTGATAACCTTTGTTATTTCTTTTTACAATTTTTTATTTTAATTTGTGTTTCAGAGAACTTTTTGGTTTTGTCCTTTCATTAATAATAAAATATTAATGCCCAGTAATGTGATACTTATTCTGATTTGTCCTTCCTTTTTTTCTAATTTATTGTTTCTTTGAAGTCACTTAAGCAAGTAAAAAGATAATGCCCTTTCCAATGAAGAAAACTGAAATAACAGATCTATGTTTTGTTACAGAAAATGTGGGCAAACTAAAGAAGCTGGAATATTTAAATGTAGCTTTGAACAACATTGAAAGAATTGAAAATCTGGAAGGTCAGATTTTAAACAAACCGTTTTGCCTTTTCATATTGAAACACTGAAGTTGTGACTTAGAGTAAGAGAGGGTGGAAGCCTTTAAGTATGTCCGCCAGTAAAGATACTTTGTTGATTCTCAGAAAAAGCTTTTTTGTGCTCAGGGTTTCAACAAATGCTTCTTTGTAGCAAATGCTTCTGACTCTGCAGTTTTGTCACTGAACTTCTTTGCATGTATTTTAACTCGCTTTTTGCATATTGTCTCACCAGTGCTGCTGTGTTGCCAGCTCTGATAGCACTATTCTTTAATATGTTACAAAGCAAAAATCCACATTTTTCATGAAATTAGTATTTCCCCACTCTAAAGATAAGATAATTTGTTGTGCAGGTTAGCTGGAGGAATGCGGGTTTTCTTTTTTATTATTTTTTTTTTTTAATGCTATGCAGGCTGTAAAAAGTCTCTCTTGTGTAATGTTCCAGCAGTCATCTTCAGCAATCAAATGTCACCCACAAGAAGGTTCTACTCTCTGCACAGGTTGCATTGGCACTCTGGGGTATTTTTAAACAGTTTTTCAGATGATTCTTTTCTCTGTCATTGCATGAAGTCCTCTCTGTGTTTTCTGTGTTTAATCCTTTATCCTGTCACTGTAATTCATAGAATCATAGAAAAGAATCATAGAACAGTTTGGTTTGGAAGGGACCTTTAAAGGCCACCTAGACCAACCCCCCTGCAATGAGCAGGGACATCTTCAACTAGATCAGGTTGCTCAGAGCCCCGTCCAACCTGACCTGGAATGTTTCTAGGGATGGGGCATCTGCTGCCTCTCTGGGCAACCTGGGCCACAGTTTCTCCACACTCATCATAAAAAAATTCTTCCTTATAGCTAGTCTGAATCTACCCTCTTCTAGTTTAAAGCCATTACTCCTTGTCCTTTTGCAACAGGACCTGCTGAAAAGTTTTTCCCCATCCTTCCTGTAGGCCCCCTTTAAGTACTGAAAGGCCACAATAAGGTCTTCCTGGAGCCTTCTCTTCTCCAGGCTGAACAACCCCAACTGTCTCAGCCTGTCCTCATAGGAGAGGTGTTCCATCCCTCTGATCATTTTTGTGGCCCTCCTCTGGATCCGTTCCAACACATCCACGTCTTTCCTGTGCTGAGGGCTCCAGAGCTGGACACAGTAAGCCAGGTAATTGCATGTGCAAATCTAGCATTTTTTCTTGCGTTTTCTTGCATATAGCATTTTCCAAGATCAAAATCTAAACTTAGGGCCACCCATAAACACATTCCATATTACCTGAATAACTTCTGACTTGATTCCTTTCTCTTTCTTGATTCTGATTAGGCCAGTTGCTGAATCTTTAAAATGTCCACATTGACAAGGGAACAATTGGGGAAAAAAAAGCTGGTTTTGTTTGTTTGTTGATTGGTTGGTGGGTTTTTGGGGCAGTTGTTTTGTTTTGTTTTTAAGTCTACAAGCTGATCGAAGAGGATGGCTTAAATCAAATAAAAAAATAAGCTAACAGGCTACACACAAATTTGTAAAAGTTGAAGAAATAGGTAGTGTGTTATGTATTTGGCAATTTGTTGGGAAACTTGCATCTGTTTTTATGCCAGTAAATTTTAAGTTCTTCTATCAGGCTGTATTATTTATTACTATGATTTGTCATTTACTTAGGAGTGAGAAACTTTGTGAGTGAGCCTTGCAAAAATTTGGGTTATTTAAATTCCCTCATACATCATTTTGATTAGTTTATTTTCTTGCAGCTCCATTATGGATAAAATACTTGCCAAATAGACCTGCAAAGGAAAAGAAGTGATTATAATGATGAGGACCGAAGTTGAGCTTGCTCTTAGCTAAACTTTTTACTCTTAGAGTCAAGGTTATGATTCATAGACAAATTATGATAAAAGAAGAGGCTGATAAGTTTTGGATCTAGATTTCCCAGAGCGTTTTGTTAACTAATTTAGAGTTTCTATTTATAATGAACCGGTTTTGGTTAAGAAACATTTTCTGACTTGTGTTTGCAATTTAACCAGTGATAAAGTATTTACGATAGCCTTGTCCATAGAGTGGAAATCCTCATCTTGAGTGAGAGTGAATTTTTAGATAACCTTATCTTTACACTTGAATAAAGTTAGCTAAGATTAACAGTACACAGAAATGAAACCCACAATTGATCCTGCTCTCCTGAAGCAATTAGACACTCTTTTAGCCATATAATGAAGACGCAGTTGAGGAGGGGTACAGAGGCAACCAGACTGTTAAAACTTAAGTCCAGCTTATCCGTAAATGAAACATTTAATAGCTCATCCAGTATACAAGCACTGACCACAAAGTTTGGATAGCGATAAAACCAATAATAATAAGTTTTGATATTTTACATTTCATTGAGATTTTTTTTCTTTCTGTAAATATTGTGATCTCATAAACTTAGGCTGTGAGTCACCCTTTCACTTGTGTCTTGGAGAAGATGTATTCTGATAAGATGATATTAATATACAGAAAACAAATGCAGATAGTTTTATATCCAAGTGTGTGCACGTGTCTCTGTGTGTGTATGTCATTGGTACATTTATGTTATGGAGAAATTGAATTATGTTTTTTTCAACAAGGCTGTGAAGAACTGAAGAAACTTGACCTAACAGCAAATTTCATTGGTGAACTCTCCAGTATTGAAGCCCTAAAATGTAATATACATCTGAAGGAACTGTTTCTAGTGGGTAACCCATGTACTGAATTTGAAGGTTATAGACAATATGTGGTAGCAACTCTTCCTCAATTAAAAGTAAGTGTTTAAAAATTAAATTTATATCCACATCAATGACCAACATTGTTGACTGAATATACTAATCCCAAAGAAAATAAGTGCCCATGGTATGAAAACTATGTGTGTTTGTCTGACTGTCCACAGGAAATTAAATTCTGTTCTGAAGAATAAGTGCCTACAGTAAATAATGGGATAATAAATTGGTTCTGTTTTGACTGAAGCACATGCATTTGTTAACTTTTCCTGTCATTTTCATTGGAGATCCTTGAAAAAAAGTTCTGAAAAAAATAAATACACTGTACAGTTTGGGCTTTTTTTCTCATTTTTTTTTTTTACATACAATGTATTTTTAAATTATTTTCATGGTTGTAGAAAGTTACCAGGTTGTTGGTACCATACCAGCAATATGTACCAAGCCAACAGTGTAAGGCAGTAGAAAGATAGAAATTGATGTAAAAATGCGCTATATCGCATCAACTGTAAATAGATACTTTGAGATTGAAGTTTTGTGCAAGGATGTTCTGATGTTATAATTTCCTGCCATTGGAACAGACAGTCACAGTCCTGATACACATTCCCACAATTTCCCTTGGAGAAGCACAGACGCTTACTTAACTTATTAGGAGTATATTCAGCTCACTTAGTTGTCAATAAACTGACACATCAAAAGAAATAACTTTGTAATAGTTTCATGGGTTGAATCAAGGTCAGACAAATATCAGAAATGGCTGAAGGGGCTTTCTCTACTACATAGTCTAATAAGACCAATGGAAATCCCTGGCAAATGCGAAAAGCAGCTCTCTGACACACAAAACCATTTTCAGATCTGAATAGCAACTTATTGTTGGTTCTTTTTAATACAGTATAACTTACATTGTGCTATGGAGGTTTGAAAGGCATATTTTTAATTTTATAGGGAAAGTAATCTCTCAAAATCAACTTACAGTTTAATGGATTTACTGATTTGAATATGTTTAAAATTTCTCACATATCTATATTGATGTTTTTGTCCCTTTGGGAAGTGTTTAGATAGTAAAGAAATAGAACGTTCAGACAGGATTCAAGCACTTCAAAACTATGCAGAAGTGAAACAGAAAATCAGAGAGCAGGAACATGTTTACCTTCTCAAACGGGCCAGAGAAAAAGAAGAGGCTGAAAGAAAAATGCAAGAAAGAAAGGACAAGAAACAAAACCAAATGAAATCTAAGCTTGGATTTGACAGGTAACAGTAAGCAACAACAATTTGTGAGTAAACATAATTTGTCTCTTTCTTCATTAAGAATTTTATTTTCCTCATTAAATAGTTTATATAATTCCTCTTAAATCTTTTTTTTTTGTCTTTACTGTTGATTCTAGCAGAATTATTTTTCCTCATGCATGTTATCTCTAATGAAAAATATAATTAATTACAAACATAATTAATTACTGACCTGCAGACGGTACAATAGAATTTTTCTCCCAAAACTCCAAGCTGAATTGTCTGGATGCCAAAATAGTTTAATTGATAGCTTCTTTCAGGAGAACAGCTGGAAATTGTTATTTAAACTAATGCAGGGGTTCCAGAGAAAGCAGATGTTCACCTACAATTTCTTTTGCTTTAGTTATTAGATATGAGGACTGACATGGAATATTGCAGATCTTTTGAGATGCAAAAGTCTACGCAATGTTGACTTCTGTATTTCTTCCACCTTATATTGCTGACATTACCTAGATAGCAGAAGGATTTTTGTCTGGGGTCATCTTTCACTGCAGGTGCCATCAATCTTATTTTTAATACAATAGAGACTAAGTTCCATGGAGCTGGCTATGAAACTTTGTCCTCACAGATCACATCTGTAATATAAATTTAATTTTCTCTCTATGTTGATAGAGAATTTCTGAAGATGAGAGGCTTAGGGGTAGGGGGAAAAATGAATCAGGTTTTAAGATGGCACCAGAGGAGATGCCTAAGAAAATGTTGCTATCCTATAAATTTCTAATCTGCTGCTGCCTGATATTGGGAATAGTTAAACATCACATGGTCTGAAGGTTTTCTTTCACCTGAATGTTGTGGGGATGGCTGAAAATTCTGCTCCTGAAATTAAATCTGTTGAACTATCTATCAGGGTTTTCAGAGGGTGAGGCATAACCACAGTGTTACTTCTTAGTTAAGTCAATGAAAAACATTATGTTGAAAGGTTTTGTTGACTGATGAAAGAAACAGAGCAGACAATGTTGTCCAAAGTGATAGGGTACTGTTCTTGGTAGGAATTATATAGCTATTAATATTGGATTAAAAAAAAATATTGCAAGAATTCATTAGCAGGTACTGTTACTTTTCCTTTATCTAATTGGGATAACATTCCATGTGATCTTGTGTAGCCCAGACTCCCTACAGAACAAAGAAAACCATCATGCAGAATGGGATAGAGAACAAGAAATGTGGAGAACAGTTGATGATGAAGAAGACAGAAGATTTTGGGAGGAGCCTACACCGTATACTCCCGAGTCTAGATTAGAAACTCACAGATATATTGAAGAAAAACGGAGAGCTAAAGACAATATAAGGTATGTTTTTGTTTTAATGTATTCTATGGCTTGAGGAAGGGAAAATTTTCAAAGGTACAGTGTAGAGGGAGGCAACTGCCTCACATTAAATATTATTGAGAACTGGCAGCTTAAATCCCTGTTGCCTGTGCAAATATGCTTATAAAATCTAAATAAAATGTTCAGATTGTTCATTTTGTTTTGTTTCATTTTCTAAAACATATTTATGATACCCTTTATTTTATTTTTCTCAAATAGAGTTTTTAAATATAATTTATCTTTTCAACTCCATTTTATTTACTTTAGAAGCTTCACTTTTCTGTCAGCTAACTAATATGTTTCATGTAGTTCAATGTTTGATATTCTTGCTAAAAGCATTTATCCGGAGTGCAGGTTGCATTACATAAATGCCTTATAGGCCCCACTACAAAATTTTTTCACAAGTGGCATTTCAGGCATCTTTTCTATGTGACTTAGAAATTTTTTCACACACTTTATCAAATATATTCATCCTGAGTAATAAGATTCTTTATGTTATCTTTGCTATTTGGCATGGTGAATCTGAAGATGTCTAGCCCTTGAAAAGCCTTTAAAACTTTCTAAAGTTGCCACTGGTTTTGCTGACCATGGAAAATTAATGCAGTTGCTAACAAAAAAGTTATTTTATTGCTGCTGACTTATCAGTTCCACAAACATCATAAGCAATGTCTTTTCCCTTTTTTTTTCTTTTGCTTATATAACAGCATTTGTTCCAGTGATTTTTCTAGCTTTTCTTTTTAAGGACATGCTTTATAAAGGATTTTCTAAGCCTAAGTATTGAAAAAGTCAGTTCTAGGGTACTCTTCAAAAAATCTGGAAATCTGCATAAATTATTGCCATTATTAATTCAAGGTCTAGCACTTTCACAGAAGAACTACTGTGAAACCCAGATTCTAGTTTTGCTGTGTTTGGAGATGCCTTGCTCTAGTCAAAAGAAAATGTGTTCCAGATGCTTCCCTCTAGACATCCAAGGAGAGTCCGAACAGCATTATAATAAAGATAGAATAATTCCTTTCTGGATTTTTCTAAATTTCCAAAGCATTTAAACGAGTTAAAAATCCTTCCACAGTTCATTTTGTTTTGGTTGTGAGATTTTTTGTAAGGTAGCATGAGGAAGGTGAGAACAGAAAAAACAAGACATTGCTGTTGTCTTTTTGAGAAACCGGGGGGGGGGTTATATACAGGAAAATACCAGTACTGCAAGTTTTTATGGTCTTTCAGTGATTTGCTTTGTTTTGGCAGACAAATTTAAGGTAGCTTGTTTATTGCACTAAATGAAAGTTAGATATAGTTTAGTTGCTAATAGCTGGACATAGATAGTGAAGATTACAGTCTCCATCAGTAATAGGTATTGTATTTTTTGAAGGAAGAACACAACAAAAATGTAATAGATGCATCAACAAATAATCTACATGTATGCACTTTGGTCATACTGTATCCTATTTGATGCTGCTTGTAATCTTTTGACCATTATAATTCTATATACTAGTGCAGAATAATGACTGATAGACATGCTATATAGAGATATGTCAAGCATTTGTTCAGTAAAAGTAAATGTTAGCATGAATAAAAATGTTTTTCAGAATTGCTTGTGAATCAGTTAACAGTAATGATACTTCATGATTAGTATGACCATTTACAACTAGAAAAACGTCCCATTTCATACGTTTAAGTAAGCCACTGATTTCTTAAGACGTACCAGATAAATTTGATATATTAGTGTTTGGTAACGGACATTATGACATGCAGAAGAAGTTATTATCAATGTAAGATGTGATATTAAAAAGCAATTGCTCATCTTTAGATGATACTTTTAATGTGCAATTGGACATTTGATATAACCTGTTTTGTTCCTGAAATAAGTTGTATCCTTAACATCAAATACCAGATAATTCTTACTTCTTGCCATTCTCTTCTTTCTTTTTTGTTATGATGCATAAAATATCAGAATGTGAAATTATAAGCCATTTTTCTTTCTGTTTTGTTAAGGGAATCAAAAAAGAAAGAGAAGCCTCTTCGGACATTGGTCACTGCAGAAGGAAAAGTTCTCAATGTGAATGTACCTAAGTATGTAAAGTTAAGTGGTTAAACAGGCTAACCTCTTCATAGCTGATTTGGGCAACTATTTCAAGATATGTGACAATACAAAAATAAGAGGGCTAACAAATTCTCATTGCAGTATTATACTCCTGGTGGGGAAACTGACGTCCAAATTTATGTTCTGATGCTGGAAAAAGAATTAGTTTTCAGTGAGTATAGTGTTGAAGGTTGTTTACTTTAACATCTTGGTCTTTGATGATAGAAGAACTTGTTTGTCTGTAAAAGGTATAAGACATTTTACTCTTTTCCCTTCTATGGTAAGGCTCTTGCTTGGAACATCTTGCTAATAGAGGAAAAAGTTTAACCGGTTTGACTATTGAAGAGAAACGTGTATGAGTAGCTACTTTAAATGTGGAAAAATACATCCAAGTAATATTTTTGGATAAAATCATTCTGTCCTCTGATGACAGATGTTTGATGAGTTTCCAGGGGTATCAGCCATGTGTTACCATTGGTTTCACTTGAACCAAGTCTTCCTTTTCTAAGGGAAAACAGGAGACAGAGACTGCAAACATTGTTTCCTTATAAACGGATCCCCAAAGAGCCTCCTACAGGAGCCATGTGATCAAAAAGTGGCCTACTAAGGGCTGCTTACCTGTCTGCTGTCCTCTGAACAAGTTTTTCCATCTTAAGACTGATTTAGGTGGAAAATCGAAGCTAACAACATGCTTATCGTTAGCATGAAGAATGCTTTCTAAATCTTGGAAATTGATAAATCCATGCAAATTCAAAGAATTTGAAAACCTACACTATATTATCAGTGCATAATTTTCAGTGGTATAGGGAAAATTAAAGGTAGTGGCAGAAAAGCTCATGTTTTTTCTGTCTGTACCAGAAGATACTTACCATGGTATTGATGTATTTTTTTTTTGTAAAAATGTGTTGACTGAAAAAAAAAAAAAATTTCTAGTTCAAAGAAGACAAGTTTAAAATGTTTTAAAACTTTGTTAATAGAACTTGATTATGCCTCTAAAAATCAGAGAGATTTGGAATAAAGCTTGAGCTATCTTTTTAGAAGAAATACAGTCGCCTGAAGTTCACTGTTAGCAGCAGTCCTGCTTGTGTCACCCAAGTTTTCTGGATTAGAATTTAGTCTGTGGATGTGCCCACGTAAAGCCAGATCAACGAGCAGTTTTTGTCATGGCTTCAACAAGAATATCACAGCTCTTCAGTGCAATCTGGCAGTGTATTGGAGAGACATAAATAAAGAGACACAAATTGACAGATGGTGTTCTCCAAAGTTTTTGCTTCAACGCAAAAGTCTAACATCCATAGCAATGTCCAAGCTTCTCTGATGCTCTTTTGGAATGTTAGCAAGAGGAATGGCTGCATGGTGCTGTCAACAACTCTGATTAAGCATCAGTCTAGCAAATTTTACAATTCTTTTCTTTCTTTCACCCTTCATGTTTTAGTGAATTCTCAAAATCTGTGATGCAATAAGAGAAAAAACATGAAGGGGAAACAAAGCCGTTTTGTACCCTTCGCAGTTTTCCATTAAAAATACCCATAAACTAAAAGCTCCATAAGCTTTCTTGCAAGTTGACCGTGTCAGAATACAGGAGGCCAAAGAGTTAAAATGTATATCTGGCAAATATTTTTATTGCTGAAAATATGTGTCTTCTAAAATGTTAACATTTGAGCTTCTTTCTGTTACCTGAACCAAAAGTATCTAAGTATTTTAATGTCACTGAAATATTCCAGATATAAACTACATTAAGCAAAACCCTCTCATTTTATACTAGTAACTAATTTATAAAAACCTTCTCATTTATAGGAGGGGTTTATTTTGTTTTTTTTCTCTACTTTAATACATGGGAAATGTTTGAGTATATGAGCAGAACTTGTAAGTCTAGACTAGACCTCCTTACAGTTGCAGTAATAGATGTTGTTTTCAATTTATAACTGGTAAGCTTCTTTCACAATTTTAAGAACTCAGCCAGAAGATCACAAACACACAGCTAGTACAATGTACAGTCTCATTTTCAACAAATATTATAAAGCTTGTAGAATCGATGATATTGTGCAAATCATGTTTTGCTTTGGAAATGCACAGGCAGATATTTATACTTTTGGCAAATTAATTGCTATGAAAAAAGATGTAATTTTTTTAACATATGATAAGGTTAGAATTACCAAGTTCCAGGCTTTTCATTAACTATTTTTTCTATGTAGATGTTAATAAAGCAGACAGATTTCACCAGCAGATGTCTCTCTTTCTGCATCGACAGGCTGATCTTAATTTTAACTGACCTTCAGCAGTATTTTTTTGTTAGTTTCTTGTGGGTTGGGTGCAGAGAACAGAAAATAAGTGTTAGAATTACTTTGGTTCAAATGTCAGGGGTTTTTTTTGTTCATGAGGAAAATTGCAACTGTTTGTAAAATGATCATGTGACATATTGTCTACATTGTATTTGTATTAATCTAAAATTGCTAGTAGTTGAATTTGAATTGTGCTGTAATGTTTGGTTATTCACTTCAATTGCAATTATCCTGAAGGTTTTTCTTGTCATTATTATTAGGCTTCATTTCTCTTTGAAAGATGATGAAGAAAACAACCAGATCATCTTGGATCTTGCTGTTTACAGGTCAGTATTTTTTTTCCTCTTAATTTTTGCCATTCTTAAGTTCTAATAAACAGTATTTCAAATATACTCCTCTCTGTAATGGGGACTTTTCAAGAGGAAAACAAATAACGTAGGAGGTAATCAAATCAATCTTGAAGTCTATGACAAAGAAATCAGGCCGAATAACCAAGGACCTTTCAGACTGCTCTGTTACTCCTGCATGAGGACCGTGTCTAATAGTCCTTTTTGGAATTGGTGTTTTCTGCAGTCCACAGGCAGGTTTCCTCCACACCTGTGCTTTTATACATATGTAAAATTTTTTCCTTCCTTTGTTTGCATATTAGGGTTTTAGGGAATGGGGGTTTTGCCCATTCTCTGGCCCTAGAAGTGCTCCAGTACAGTTCATGTCCCTCTAGTTAAATTATTCTCCTGCCCTAGACAGAGTGGATTAGCCTTGTCCTACTTTCCTTGCTTACTGGAAAGAGTCCACAGCCCATGCTATTTACTGAACTGTGCCAGGGCATTGCCTGGAAGAACTTTGGTTGAACCAGCCCAAAATATGACCTGGTAACTATTTGATAGTATGTACTACTAAGCAGTACAGTGGCCTTGCCCACACTTCAGGAAAGGGTTGGAAACCCAGAAGCTTATTTACCTATAATAGGAACTTGTTAGAGTAAAGCCTGAACTACTTTTATAGCACAAAAACACTATTCATGCCAGGTGTTCTTCCCTTAAAGCTCATTAATTTCCTTCAAAAGAGGCCTGCTCCATGTTTCTGAATTATAAGAATTAGGGTTTTTTGGAGCCTCAAAAATCTGTTTAGGTGCAATAAAATGTTGTATATGTTGTAATATTCTGTGCTCACTTGTAAGAAATGCAAACTAAAAAGTTTGAAAAATTCATCTGAGAAGCAACTTTATAAAAGAAGGGAAATAGGGAATACATACTTGAGTATTCAATAGTAGGTCACAGGAACGTGAGTGTGTGTGTCACATGATGAAGAGCAGATGTTAAAGTGGAGCTTTTACAGGTCATAAATTTTGTTTGACAGTACTGAAATTTGAAAGTACTGTGCTTTCTGGGAATGTAAAGTATTTCTGTTCATTGTTTTCCAGCAAATTCTGTGCAAAAAAAGGAACTCATAAATTTACTAGTTAAGCTTTCAGAAAGAAAAGTAGTAAAATACTTTTACAATTTTAAATACCAAATTAATTTTCATATTAATGTAAAGCACTAAACTAATAGAAGAAAGACCGTTTCATTTTCCACAAAGATTTTGAATTCTTGCAGTTATACAGTAGCTGATGTGGTGGACTTGACAGAATTTAGACATGATTTTAATTGACATTTTGTGAACACACAGGAAGATCATGTTTTTCTTCCAAAGACATTAAATCCTAATAATATTTCAGAGAACTTAATAACTGAAATAAAGTTTGTAGTATATAAGCTGTAAAATCATCATTTAAGAGATTCTTTTATTTATATCTCATTCTGAAGACATTTGGACACTTCTCTGCTTGATGTTGATGTCCAGCCAACTTACGTACGAGTACTGGTGAAGGGAAAGGTTAGTGCTTTCTTACTACACTCATTTCAAATCAAGAGTTAATGCTTACCATAGTTATTCAGTGGACCTTGGATCTGACTTTTAAGAGTTACCAACCATGTCCACCTACGCAGAAAAAATGTTCGTTCATAATTGCATTATTTTGGACCACACCTAAACTGTGGAAGTCCTAACCAGAAGAAGGGCAAAGCCTGAAATGAAATGTCACTCTCTCTTTCTCTCCTTCTCTCTTCTTATTCCCCCCCAACAGTGTACCATAATTCACTTAAGAAGAGAGCATGCTCATTGCCCTAGGCTAGAATTTAGCGATTTCACAATCTGGAATTTATAGCTGACAGAAACAAATGGATGTATATTCTTTTGAAAGGGCATTTAAAATGTCATTCCAGTTTTCTCTTTTCTCAGTGGTTTTAATTTTATCATAATTTTTTAAAAAAATCAAAGTATTTAAACAGTAAACCAAAATCCCTACTTTTGGCTGTACCAACTGCATAAACAAAACTTCAGAATTACTTTATGTCTGAAATAGGCTGGTTAATCTTTCTCATTTAATTGCTAATATAAGTCAAGCATCATTTTATAACCTTCTTTAGAAACGTCACTTCAGGAACGACAGCAATTCAGGAATATACATAAGACTTTACTTCTAAGTAAAAGCTGTTTAGCATGCTAATCATTTATTAGGATTAGTAATACTACATAAAAACTGAGAGGATTTAGACCTATGCTGTCCTTAAGATCAAGGGATGTGACAGTGATATTTCTGCATATGTTCTGTCCAGGTAAAAATAAAATTTAAAAAAAATATATATTTTAGCATTATATACTTCAATTCCATATTTTCTTATAGCCATTTCAGCTTGTGCTCCCTGAGGAAGTAAAGCCAGACAGCAGCTCTGCTAAAAGATCCCAAACAACTGGTCATTTAGTTGTCAGCATGCCAAAGGTATGTAAAATAATCTGAGGAGGCCTCATACAAAGATATTTTAAATGTTGTGAGTACCTTGGGAATGTTTCTGAGTTACAGGTAACATCTGGCTAGCTAAAGTTATTCAGTCTAGCCTTTTTCATCAGGACATATTTTCCAAAGAAGGAACATTCCAGAAAGACAATTTAATCATAGAGGCAAACCTTAGGATTTAAGATCCCTTTAAAGGAACATTATGAAAATCAGTATTAATAGAAGTATTTGTATTTCCTTTATTTTCAAAAAAACCCCAGCTGTTTATGTATGAGAAGAGACTCTGAAAAACATGCAGTATTGTGCAAATGTGTAAGAAGATGGATTTTTTAAATATCTGAAAATAAACAACTTACTTTCTTTTTCCACCTGTGAAATAATAAAAACAAATCAATTTTTCAAAATTTGTGGTGCACATGTGTATGAAGATTACGTTTTTGTTCAAGGACAGGAATGATACAGCACTCTCATGTCTCAGGTGATCAGAACAAGAGTTGCTGATTTCATTTTCCCTTCATGCTTTTCCTGTCTGGAAAGGATCCACTGACCGCTGTATCAAGTATATGTAATCACAGAGCAAGAAGGTTGTGGCAACATGGTGTTTCAACTGAAAAATGTTGCACAGCAGTCCCTAGTACTTAAAGAAGCCTGGGTAGAAGACATATTACCCTAATATTCCTGACTCTGTGCTCTTCTATCTCATCTGTGCTCTGATGTTGGCCTGTATGGTGTCATGCTAATCAGGATTCGAGTCAATTGAGAATTCTGCTGGCAAGCAAAAAGCAGATTGGCTTAAAGTGTGTTTTGTATTCTCTCTCTTCCCTGCCCAGCCCAGTTCTTGCAGTGTAAATGAGAGCAAACTGATAGGTACGTCCACTTTATTTCCTCTCCACTGTGTGTCTTACTATGGTCTCAGTAAACGTAGCTTGTACTCTGGGTACCTAAGTGGTATTGTGATTTGTGGGATGATGTAATGAATACATGAGGTAGAATCAAAGGTGGAATCAGGACATCTCCTACCCATTCCCACACATCTGCCAAAAAATTAGAGAATAGTGAAGGAATGACCAGTAATGAGGAGCAGTTGAAGACATGGAAGTCAACCTGCCTTACTGAAGTAGGCAGTGAGAGAGGTAACAGGTGGCCAGCCAGCAGCCACTGGAAGTTTAAGGGGCAGTAGAGCTTAAATAAGATGCAGCAGCGTGAACCAGAATAGAAGACAAGGGGCAGAGGGAATCTGAGTGGCAGAAGTACCTTGAGGTTTGGAGCTTAGCAGGTGGGATGCTGGCAGAAACAGGAAGACAGGTGGGACAATGTCATCTGGTGGAAGACTGGGTTCTTGGGCCTGCAGGAAGAACAGAGATAGACTGAAGGGCTTGAAGCAGACAGGGAGCTGGAAATTTTAGGAAGATTTCTGGAGATGAGAATGGTGGAGTTCTCAGAACTGTGGGAAAGGTTAATCAACTTCAGCATCATGCTGTTATACCATTATGCCTTTGGAGGCTTGGGCTGCTTTTAAGGCCTCTAGGACTACATCATATATTTTTGGCTTTGAGAAATAGGGTAACCCTGCCCAAGGACATAGGAATCTGCCAGGATATATCAATTACAGCATTTTCTTCTGAAGGAGGAACCTTCAGCTGCTATTTCATGTCATTTCTTTGTGCTTTATTTCTAAGACTATGCAACTAGTAGCTGTAACTAAAAAGTCATTTTTCAGCTTTTGGCTTTTTCCTCTTGTGGTTCTATACCTTCCATGTTTTCTTCTATGCTCCAGTCCCATACCATCTGTCTTTCCCTACATGGACAGCCTCTTGTTAAATCACAAACTGTCACTCTAGCATCAAGCATGCAGTTTCACCAGGAGCTTGAACAATGCTGAAAACTGTACTCATTTGGTTAACATCCGTATTTTGTTAATTTCAAAATTCACTCATATAAGAATTTGTGCTTTCCTAAACTTATTCCTTTGAAATTGAAGCCTTGACATTTGCCATTTTGGATAACGTCATTTTCAAATGTTTCTGAACAGTTTTGTTTACTATTTACTTGTCTTTTGGATATTTTAAGTACTATTAGTTTTCTACCCTGTAACATGCTTTTATTATTCACACGTCTTGCTAGTCTCTGTGTGGCTGATCAGTGCCTTAGAAAACATAAATACTTCAAAGAGTCTCTGGACATATTCAAATCTGCTGCCTGCCTAGAAAGTCATACCTAAATCAGCAAAGTGAATATTATCTCTTCATATTGTGATTGAGAGCTGCTGTTATTCCAGTATTAATTTTATATTTCACCTATGTTTCCCCTACCTTGATATTTTACCTACACCTACATATTTTACCTAGCCTGAGGGTCTGGAGACTGTTTCATCTCAGAATGTCACAATTCACAGATATTTGTGAGACCTGAGGAGAGAGAAGCTCAATAGAATAACTGAGTTGATGCTCTGAGCTTTGCCTTGGTTTGGTTAAAAACTACTTGTGTAGCTGGGACACAGAGAGATATGCATGAATGGAATGCTGCATGGTCTAATATCTTTGTTGTCACTGGATGCAAAAACTTGCAGCTTTGCAGGAAAGGACGAGGGAGTCTTGGTAGACACCAAGATGAACATGAGCTGGCAATGTTCTCTTCTGCCAAAGAAGACTAATTGTATCCTAGGCTGCATTAGGCATGTTGCCAGCAGGCTGAGGGAGGCAATCTTTTCCCTCTTTTCAGCATTGGTGAGACACACTTGAAGTACTATGTCCAGTGCTGGGCTCTCCGGTACAAGAGACATGTGGACATACTGGAGAGAGCCTATCGAAAGGCCACAAAGATGATTAAGGGGAATGGAGTATCTCTCCTATGAGAAAACACTGAGAGAGCTGGAACTGTTCCTCCTAGAGAAGAGAAGGCTTGAGGGGATCTTATCAATACATAAAAATACCTGAAGGAAGGGTGCAGAGAGGACAGAGCCAAGCTCTTTTCAGTGGTGCCCAGTGACAGGACCAGAGGCAATGAGCACAGACTGAAACACAGGAGGTTCCCTCTGAACATCTGGAAACACTTTTTTACAGTGAGGGTGGCTGAGCACTGGCACAGGTTGCCCAGGGAGGTGATAGAGTCTCCATCCCAGGAGATATTCAAAAGCCGTCTGGACACGGTCTTGGGCAACCAGCTCTAGGTGGTCCTGCTTGAGTGGGAGGTTAGACCGGATGACCTCCAGAGGTCCCTTCCAACCTCAACTATTCTGTGAGTCTGTGATCCTGTGAATTCCGTGGATTTACTGACCAAAGATGTATTTGTGCTGCTTCACGTCAATAATACATAGCAGGAACAAACTTATTGTTCTTTGTTCTCTATTACAGTGCCAGAATCTGTTCCCTTCCCTCAGGACTGAATTAGAGTGCACAAACTATATTTTTGGGATACACATCCTTTTCAGATGTTCTCTATCCATACACATTTTATTGATACTAATGGGATGTAATCTAGGAAGCAAAATATAATGAATAAAGTTTAGCAACAACTGGAAAGCCAATAGATATTTTTCTTCAAGAACATTATGGCTGAGTTTATCAACAATGTTTGAGAATACTAATTTGAAATCATCAACTTAGTATGAATTCATTTTAGTGAGATAATAGGAAGAGCAGAGTTCATGCACCTTCTTTCAGGCTGTATCAGTGATAAGACAAGCCTAATGACTATATTAGACTATATTTAACCCTTTGTTTCCCACTAAACAGTTATTATAAAAATAAAATTGTTTGCAACTAGATAAATGACCTAGAACATTCCTTAGGTAACAGAAATGTTTAAAATGCTATTAACCTAAAAATAGTATCCTATAATATGCTTCTTGCAATACTAACCTGAAATGATCTCTCTCTTCTTGGTAACAGAACAGAAAGCTGACTGAATTCAGTAAGTGTTTTTCACTTGCTTTAGTGAGTTTCTGATCAGATTACTAAACCTTTCACCATTTATCTTCCAGCCTGTTCATAGTTCCCTAGCCTTTAAAATGAAAAACAAAACTTCTTTCCGCGCCTTTCCGATGACCTTGCCATACCACAGATGTTGGAGATAGTAAATTCCACATGAAGTAAAAGAAAGCAAATCATTTTCACCTTCTTTTCTGGAAACATTTTTCTTAAATATACTGTTTACTGCACAGCAAATCACTGCCGACCGGATGCCTTTCTAAGGCAGTGTCTACCAATGTTTTTTGGAAGGTGATCAAAACAAACTGAAGGACACAACACTCAGTGCAATGATATAGTGACACATTTAAAGTTCAGTGTTTATACTGTAATAATCACCTGCACAGAGATTTTGCATGAGTAAGGAGTTGATAGTGACTGCATTGTACATGCTTCATTTTCTGAGAAAAATATTTGTGATACGAAGCTTTTTAACTTTGAACCTCTATACTCTGGCAGTGTCATCTTTGCAGATGATGCAAGAAAGTTAAAAACTGAGAGTTTCTTTAATAGGCTTGGACCAAAATTGGCATATTAAATCAGTGATTTTGTAAAATGCCATCAGTAGATTACACCAGTAGCATTTTAATGAATGTCTGAGAAACAGCATCAAAAAACAGTGTTATTAGCAAGCAGTTTTTATTTAGGGTTCTGAGACATTCTGTGTCATGTTTTAAAACTTCACTTTCCTTATTTTAGTGAATCAGAGAAAAAAAATGTGGACTTTTTGATTGGTTCTTTATTATATAAGCAGTCATTAATGAATTCCGTCAGCTTTTTATTGCCTAGGCCCTCAAAAGAATCTAGAAACTTAAAGATCAATGACAGTTAGATTCTTTAATTAATTTAAAAATAGGAGTGGTATATATTATGCATGTCAGTAAAGGTTATTTGATAGAATTTCATTATGTAGTTCTCACTTATCCAGGTATGGTAAATGCAGTAATATTTCATTACCGTCAAAGGCATGCGGAGACATATAGCTGTGGAACTCTAGAAATCTATTCATACTTCAGAATGAATGTGTTTCAGGGAAAGTCTATTACTCAGTGGAATTCCTGTTGTAGAAGAAAGCCAGTATAGGAAAAATGTGGACTGAAAAGATGACTCAGCTTAAAAATATTGTTTTCACATATTCATTCTGTTTTCTCAAATATATTGCATGTAACACATGCATTTCTAGAATTCTCTGATAATGATCATAAAAGAGCTCTCCTTTCTGTTTTCTGATTAATGCAAATATTAGCAATAGTTTCATGAATCACTTTCAGAAATCTTCATTATATTCATTTAGTCCATCTTCCTCTGTATCACAGGCTTTAAATTTCATACGGTTATCTTCCTACTGAGCCCAAAGTTTTATATTTGGCTACAGTTGAAGCTATGGTAGTTCTGTTTTCCAGACCACTTATCCTCAATTGATCAATGTCACTAAGAAATGGACAGTCAATGAAGCTCACATACCATTGTTGCATATGGAGTTGTGTTTCAAAACCAAGAAAAATTAGAGTACCACTTAATTTTTTTCTTCACCAGAGGTAGGAGGGCACCTTTTGAGCAAAAGAGCTGCTAGGTCAAACAATATTTGATAATTGATAATGAATGTGCTAGAAGGCAAATCCTATCCCTTCCCTAAGTTCCAGGATCGCTTCTTGTCAAGGAAGCCTTTAGCATTGATTGCAGAATCAGCAAATTTCCTTACCATCCTTGATGATGTGCTCTGAGGGCAAAATAAGGAACATTAGTCTCAAGGGGATCAACAGAATGAATTATTGTTATAAGAACACTAGAGGGCCCCCTGAGAAGAGAGGGAAGCCCAAAGAAAAATTTTCCCTCACCAGACTATATACAGAATCAGAGGGGATCAGCCCCTTGACAACGAATTTCAGAATATGTATGACAGAAGCTATAGGATCTGTTTTATTTCTTGCAGATTTTAGAAAGGACACTTTAAGTTTACTGGTGCCTGGAACAGACTACTTACAAATAAAATGTACTAGGAAATAGTCAATAAAATTAACCATTTTGTAGAGTTCCTGTTCTTCTCCTTCCTTTCAAATGCTTGAGGGGTCCCTCTGCCATGACGTTGTTAAGAAGGGAAAGAGACACCCTTTTGCCATGAGTTACCCATTTGCCAACAACACATATCTGCCAAAAAATCACAGAATCACAGAATAGTCAGGGTTGGAAGGGACGTCTGGAGATCATCTAGTCCAACCCCCCCGCCAGAGCAGGGTCACCTACAACAGGTTGCACAGGACAGCGTCCAGGCGGGTTTTGAATGTCTCCAGAGTGGGAGACTCCACAACCTCTCTGGGCAGCCTGTGCCAGTGCTCCACTACCCTCAAGGTAAAGTTCCTCCTCATGTTAAGATGGAACTTCTTATGTTCAAGCTTGTGCCCATTACCCCTTGTCCTATCAATGGGCACCACTGAAAAAAGACTGCTCCCATCCCCCTGGCATCCTCCCTTTAAGTATTTGTAAGCGTGATGGAAAAAAAATAGTGATGGACATGCTTTCTTTGAGAAGAGATATTCACTTGGATGTTGAACTTGAGATTCCATTTTAACAAAGGAGTCGAGGGAGTTTGTGGTCGCTCCCCCCTTTTATAAAGAGTGAGAAGTCCAGACTGCAGCAGATTATTTAATAAAAATGTCTGAACTAGCACATGGACACCAGAACTGAAATGCAAGTGGGAGGCACATCATAAACCAGTTATTTAGTTATGGAGAAAATCAGTAATGTGTGTTATTAACACAGTAATAAACTAGACAGCATATATTTAAATCCAAATATATGTATATATTTAAATACTCAAATACATACATATACTTGTGTATATTTTAATATCATTCCATTCAGATCATTTGGTTAACGTTGCCTTATGCATGTGTTTCATGCTGAGTGACGAGTGTTAATATCTAACAGAAAGAGTAAATGTCACAAGAGAAAATTTATTCAGACCCTTTTAATTTCTCTGGTTTTGAGAGATTATTTAAGTGCTTGTGAGCATAAATATCAACTATTATGAGACATTTTTCTGTCTATTTTTATTTTAGGCTAAAGAAATAATCCTGGCTAAGCAAAACGTATCAACTTCAATTAAACATTCTGACTGCAACACACTGCATAAAAATGCAAGAAGGTAATTCCTTTCTTTCTTTTGCATTGGTTTTATTTTTTCCATGTGTTATTCACATACCAGAATATATGTTTCTTATTATGCTGTTGTTGAAAGTATGAAAATATTGATTTGTATAGAGTAAAACTATGTCTAAAAGCTTTAGACTAATGGTCTGTCTGGTGCTGTTTATAAAGTGATCGGCTGCAATGGCAGAGCCAAAAAAGCACTTATTTCTGCCGATCAGTTTTTTTCCATCATCTCTTTCAGATTATTTAACTGGTATATACTAAAACTAAATCACCTACTGAGAATTGCCTCTGCAGAGCTCCTTGATATGTAACTCAAGTCTGAAAACTCTTTGGAAAGCAATGATTTTCAATCTCTCTCATTAATGTATTTGCTCACTGGTATACAGGTTGAGGTACTGCACTAATAAATAGGTTCAAAAAGCAATTTTGCAACGTTTTATAACATAGATCCATCCTATTAAATGTCATGTAAACTCCAGCTCTTGAAATCTTGCAGGTAGTGACTGCCAGAAGCAAGCGAATATCAGTGATGCACTATTTTTTGTTTCTACTCTTAGCAAGTGTTAATAGCCATTGCTGTAGATAGACACTAGGGTTGATGGACACTTGACCTAGGTACAAACACTATGATATAACTTTTAATCTTTCCTTTTGCTCTTGCTATAGGTAATGATATTCATACCAGAATAATAAGATACAGCAATAACAAAGTTTAAGGTGTTTATCTGTTTATATTTGAAGCATTACATTTGTTTCCTGGTTTGATTTCATTGTGGTGCACGTTGATAGAAAAGCTAAGCAGTTAGTGAAAAATAGCATTATGGATCATGGGTATTCCTCTTGGTCTCAATATTTAGGACACTGGTGTCCTGGTTTGAGGTAAAACAGAACTGATTTTCTGTTCAGTAATTTTATGTTGCAGCTAAGTTTCTTCTAAGTAACTGAACTCTCTGAAATTAATGGCATATTTTTCCAACAGTATCCACTTCCAGAGTGATAAGACTCGATTGTTTATGATTTATGCCAAGGAATGATATGCAGAGAGGCTCTTGCATATACTATATATGGCTATATATATATATATATATATATATGGCTATAACAACCAAGGGCAGCTAACTTTGTTATTTGCCCTGTTGGAGGGTCGGAAGTGGAAAAGCATAGTGGGGTCCCACCTGCGGGGAGGAGTGGACAGGACAGGGGACCCAAAACTGACCAACAGGGTATTCCATCCCATCTGCCTCATGTTCAGTATAAAAGCTGAGGGATCAAAGGGTCAGCCCTCTTTCTTCAATGGACGGCGTCTGAGGAGGACTCCATGTGTTTGTCTGCCTTTGGTCCTGATCTGTGTGTTCTGGAATCCAGTTCCCATCTGTCCCTGAGTCCAGTCTGGGACTTTCCCAGTGCCTGCTGATGATGTGATCGTCACCATGGGAGCTCAATACGGTTTTGTATATATTGTATATATTTTATTATTTTCTTTTTTATTATTTTACTAATAATACTGATAGGGGGGACTGCAAGTATTTGCTGGGATTCCTAATGAGCCACAAGCACTGCACCCTTTCTTTAGGCAGCAGTGATTACAACAGTGCACCATCTTGATTGCTGAGAATTTCAAATATTTTTAAAAGCTCCACGCCAAATGGTGGATACTTACTCTCCAGGATATTTGAACAGTCATGACAGTCAGGTAAAGTCCCCAGGGACTGGAAAAAGGGAAACACTGCACCCATGGTGCAATGGGTAGGAAGAAGGACCCTGGGAATTACTGACCTGTCAGCCTCACATCTGTGCCTGGAAAGATCATGGAACAGATCCTCACAGAAGCTATGCTAAGGCACACAGAGGACAGGAAGGTGATTCAAATCAGCCAGCATGGCTTCACCAAGGGCAAATCTTTCATGATCAACCTAATGGCATTCTATGATGGAGTGACTACATCAGTGGACAAGGGAAGAGCTATGGATGTTATCTCTCTGGACTTCTGCAAGGCCTTTGACACAGTCCTCCACAATGTCCTTTTCTCCAAATTGGAGACATATGGATTTGATGGGTGGGCTGTTCGGTGGATGAGGAATTGGTTGGATGGTTTCATCCAGAGGGTAGTGGTCAACAGCTCAATATCCAGATGGTACTGTTTAATATCTTCGTCAATGACCAAGTGCACCCTCAGCATGTTTGCAGATGACACCAAGCTGAGTGGTGTGGTTGACACACCTGAGGGATGGGGTGCCATCCAGAGGGACCTGGACAGGCTTGAGGAGTGGGCCCATGTGAACGTCATGAGGTTCAACAAGGCCAAGTGCAAGGTCCTGCACCTGAGTCAGGGCAACCCCCAGTATCAGTACAGGCTGGGGGATGAAGGGTTTGAGACCAGCCCTGCTGAGAAGGACTTGGGGATACTGGAGGATGAAAAGCTGGACATGACCCAGCAGTGTGCACTTGCAGCCCAGAAGGCAAACTGTATCCTGGGCTGCATCAAAAGAAGCGTGGCCAGCAGGTCAAGGGAGGTGATTCTGCCCCTCTACTCTTCTCTGGTGAGACCCCACCTGGAGTACTGCATCCAGCTCTGGAGCCCACAGCACAGGAAAGACATGAACCTGTTGGAGCGGGTCCAGAGGAGGGCCACAAAAAAGATCAGAGGGCTGGAGCACCTCTCCTATGAGAACAGGCTGAGAGAGTTGGGGTTATTCAGCCTGGAGAAGAGAAGGCTCTGGGGAGACCTTATTTCTGCCTTTCAGTACTTAAATGGAGTTTACAAGTGAGGCACTGGAAGAGGTTCCTCAGAGAAGCTGTGGAGGCCCCATCCTTGGAAGTGTTCAGGCCAGGTTGGATGGGGCTTTGAGCAACCTGGCCTAGTGGGAGGTGTCCCTGCCCATGGCAGGGGGGTTGGAACTAGATGATCTTCAAAGTCCCTTCCAACCCAAATCATTTTATGATTCTAAGAAAGATGGGGAAAGAATTTTTAGTAAGTGTCTGTTGCAATAGGACAATGGGTAATAGTTTTAAACTAAAAGGGGGTGGATTCAGACTAGATATAAGGAAGAATTTTTTTACAGTGAGGGTGGCGCAACACTGACATATGTTGTCCAGAGAGGTGGCAGATACCCCATCCCTGGAAACATTCCAGGTCAGGTTGGACGGGGCTCTGAGCAACCTGATCTAGTTGAAGATATCCCTGCTCATTGCAGGGGGGTTGGACCTTTAAAGGTCCTTTCCAACCCAAACTGTTCTATGATTCTATTTTATAATTCTACCTTGCAAAAGGAATTTTTTTTCCCACAGAAGTACAGCTAAAGCTTTAGACATATTAAAAGAAATGTCATAGCTCTTTTCCCAGGAGAAAAATAGATCTTCCTTCATTACATAACTGACATCTCTCTTCCAAATGGATTCTGCCAAAAAGCAAAAGAATTGGCAACTTGTGGAGTAGGAATATACATTTCATTAGAACTCTCCGTGTGCCTTTAGTTTTGGCTACACAACAAATGTTTAAATAGAAATTATAATGGAAACATGGAAGTAATGGAAGTAATAATGGTGCCCTTTTCTGCTAGCTGGTGAACTAAAGGTACTCCATGGCATAGCGAAACTCCAAGAATTTATGTTTGATTTCAATGCAGTTTTAAGTAATTATGAATATGCTTACTGCACATTTTGAAGGAAAAACACAAATTTTACTGTTAAAATATTACAGGAATATGTATCACAAAATTAGAAGTAGGGAAAAAATCTTTTGAATTACAGTTCTTACTAAAAATAGTAAGTTTTGACCTCTTTAGTTGAAAAGTCGCTGACTAGCCAGATGTTAAAAATTTGCTGAATAGTTGTCTCTTAGATTACAGAAGAACATTCATTACAGTGATTACACTTGACAGCTACAGATGTCTTAGCTAAATGCTGTCAGACATATAATCTGCTAAGATATAATGTAGTGCTTTAAATTTCTTTAACTCTTGTTAGCTAGACTACACGATGATACTATCATTACTTCTGCCACGTAAGAGAGATTTCATCTGTGACTGCATACAAAACTGTATGTCAAGCCTTCAAAGAGACAAGTGTCTGTGGGAGAAGTTTGACTGATTTATTACTTATTTATACTTATAAAGCCTCTATTAATGTAGCTGCTGAGTATGCCAGTCTTCACTGTAACTGGCCTAGCAATTCATCTGTGAGGTACAGAAGTTGAGTTTGCCACAATTGCATAGGTGAAATTCAGATGTAGGTAGGAACTTAATTTTCTTAAGTCATGCGGGAAATTTTAGCAGCAACAGTTACATGAAATCAGTAAACCCTGTCTTATACCCTCAGCTTTGGACTGTTCTTCCTTTAACATGTTGGAAAAGAAAACAAAATGAAATAAAACTCAAAATGTCTCTAAATGTAAATATGCACACAGATTAATTCCTCCAGTAAAGAAAAATACATAGGAATACATGAGAGATACCTTTTTCTTTGTTTGTTTGTTTGGTTGGTTGGTTTTTTGTACTGTGGATCTTTATATAGAGAGGTTGAGAAATGCAGCCAGAGAATGGATGAATTTAAAGAGGCAAAGGAACGGAGCAGCAATTTCTAGGGCACCTCACAAAGCAGAATTAAAAACAAATCAGCAATTCTAGTCTATACACATGCTTTGTAATGAAATAATGGATGTAAGGTAGAGGTGATTTCTATTTGAGTAGTTAAAGCATTGCAAATCTGACTGCTATAAGTGTCTTTCTCCTCTTGGCTAAGTAACATTGCACTGGTTGACTAAGCCAGCAGGTGCTATAGAAAATAATGTGTAATACATCAGGTTAGATATTTGGCTTACATTCTACTGGAATCAGTTCTTACTGGCAGTATGTAATTTATGGCTTTTGGGGGGTTGGGGGGGTTNTGAACTTGAAGCCAAGAAAACTTGGATGTTTTTAATACTGTAGTGGATTTTAATTCCAACTGTTTTCTAGCAAACATATCGTCATAAGACTCATTAACAGAACTTTTTTTATGGTTTACAGTTTCACAGTGATGAACAAGCACTAATTTACTTTCCTTGGAGAACTTTTCATTTTAGTTGAGCTTTTTTCCTTTTATTAACAAGCAGAGAAAAAAAAAGACTGATTATTTAAAAAACTCCACAGTTGTTTCACTTGAGACGTAACAGTGTTGCTGAAGATGAGATGTACTGCGAAGCTCTGATTTACTGGATGACCCTGATTTAGTTTGGTTCATTTTGGTGGAGAAGGTGCAATGAACAAATTTGTGGGAGAAATTTGTAGTTGTAAGGGTAAGAATCTTTCTTTGGGAGTGAGAAGTCCTAATTTGGATCCTTGAAAGAATCCTCGTGAAGTGTGGGAATAGTCCCTTCCTTTCCACAGACTTAATGGCTGAGGATCTCTCCCAGTCTTATATTTCTACAGTTTACAGAGAGGGATAGAGGTGTGACAAGTTGGAAAGAAGAGAATTTCATGTTGCAAAGAGAGATAAAGTAGAACAAAATGAATAATTTCCTCAAGACTAGGAATGTGAGGTAGGATGAGGTCAGAAATTGAATGGAGCTGTGGACAAACTAACCTGAAAGAACTACAAGAGGATTTATGTGACCTTTCAAAACCTGAATTCCCCTTCACTTCTGTGCCTAAACCAAGCACAAATATTTTAACTTGAAGAAAGCTAAGTGCATCTGAAGTGTCACCTGAATGAAAGATGAATAAATGTGTGGAAAGATCACAAATGGCAAATTAGTTTTCAATTCTATTGAGATGTCATGTTTGCCTTCTATAAATACCTGGGAGTAGATCGTAAATCTTGAGAGTTGAACAGATTTGCAGAAATAATATTTTCAGGCTACATAGTTTGTTAGCTGTCACGAACCACAGAATTTTCAGAGTTGGAAGGGACCGCTAGAGATCATCTAGTCCAAGCTACAGATGAAGACATGGAGAATTTTTACAATGCAAGTTACATTGCATCTGAGAAAGGAAGAACCAGAGGAATTGTAATTCAGTTGACTTCTTAAACAGAAAGTGGCATCAGGTATGACTAAGCAACATACTGAAAAGGCTTTTTACTCAAGTTAATTTTCAAGTATAGATTCATTTGCACTCTCACAGAGGCATGGAACTAATCAAAGTAGAGGGTACACATCTCTATCATTTGACTAATGAGGCCAATAAAAGGTGGGGTGCCTGAGAAGTGATTTGAAAATTAATTTGCACACACAGGTGTCTGGTAATCCATAACTGTAATAAGGGTGAGGAGACTTCAGATACGTGCCCTTCTGGAGAACAGTGTTCTCAAGAGTAGTGTTCAGTTAACTCTTGATGGTTACAATCTAAAGTCATCTCCAGCTGTCCATATGTCACAAGGACAAAAGACTGAGGGCAGGGACATACTTTAAAGTGTCTTTAACTTTCTTTAACTTTGTAAACAAAGCCTTAACACCTTGTTAGAATAAAGTGTGTTTTCAGTGTAAGCTTCCCTAAGGTTTAAACATTGGGGACTCAACATTGACTGACAAATTTAACAGTACTTTTTGTTTTTCTGGGTTAATCAAGGAGTGAAAATGAGATGGTATTATAGCCAGACCTAGAAATTCAGGATTAATTTGCATATTGCAGGTGTTGGAGCATATTCCTTGCTAACAGACAAGGTCAGTTTGAAATTCGGTATCTTGACGTGATTGTGCAAAAGAAGGTAAGGGATGGAACAGTGAAGTTGAAAATACCACAGTGACTACCATTTTCTGTCTAATTTCTAGAAACTTGGATGGTAGTATTATATCTGTTCTTAATATGATGAATTGTATTTGTGAGATTTAGAACTGAATGACCTAGATATCATCAGCCTTTTATTTATCAGAATGCTTTACTGGTGATTTATTAGTTCTTCCTGATTGTAGTTTAATCCTTGAAAAATGAATTTGATTCTGCCAGCCATTTTTTGTTCATATCTTCCCAGTGATCCATTGATTCTGAATACTCCAGTTGTAGCGTCATTTCAGATTACACCTGTATAGAGAGATTTGAAAGGCCTCTTATGCAATGAAAGAAGTATTAACATTCCAAGTATTTATAAAAGTGTGATTATTTGCTTAGATTACCTAGTAGATTTTTCTAATCCTGTATTTCCAAAAGTTGAGACCAGAGTATGGCAAGTATCAGACATTCACCATCAGTTTTTAACACATATAAATAAAGATTTGTCTTTCTCAAAACTCTCAAATAAGATATAATTCAATATACTGAAATCACTTTATTTTTTTATTCAAGAAAAGGATTTATTAGTAATTTTTCTGAGACTTTGGTGCTGTTTCATTCACAATGTTAAAAGACTGGAAAAACTGCCTCTCCAAAGCTGCCAGTTGTGATTTGTAAATATCTTTGGAAATCCTGGTGCCAGAAAGGAAACTTTCAATCAAATGTCAAAACCCGTATATTCTGGATCAAACATATGAGAAATCTTTAGCAATCTAAATTTTATTGAAATTCAGAAGTTGAAACAGGGGAATGTAACTGTCAAATCATTAACATATCAAATATGGGGATTAAGAACTGTGTGAACAAAAGTGTAAATTATCAAAAAATTATCAGATACATAGTCTGTCACACACCAGATTGTTCAGCAGGCTGCTATAGTTATGCAAAAAGGAAGGACTTCGTGAAGTCTTTTCATTTTCTTTTTTGAAAGCATTGTTGAGCTATGTGCAGATAGAAATAGCCTTTCTAAGGAACAAAAAAAAATGCCATGAAAAAAGAAAGGATTATTTCAGTATTATTTACTTTGTATGGTGCTCTAATCTTTAGACCATAATTTTCCCTTGAGTAGAGAACACTCAGCAGCAGGTAACAGCGCCAAAAACTGTGAACTTCATTTTTTAAAAAAACCTGAAATTGAAATAATTTGCAAACATTGAAATTTCTAGACACGTGCTGTAGCTAGTCCTGCAAGAAGTATTGCTGTTTTCATTGCTCATGTCTTACCATTACTCATGGAAGAGCTTCAGCAACAAGATTATTTTTATTCTGCTAGGTAGAATTACATGGCAAAAATGTTTAGATGACCTAAAACTCATTCTTTCTTCCAAAAAACTTCAGGTGGTTAGTCTTGACGTCATCAAGCCATCACCCAGCCTCTTTTTGCACAGATTACTCTATGAAAGGAGCAGATTCTCAGCAGATATGTGTGTTGTAGCTGCACTGACTTCAGCATACCTGAGTCTTGTTGTCAACCAAATACTTGTGTCATGGTAGCTGAGACAGCTATGAAGCTTGTATAGAACAAGTATAGAACATTTGATCATGTGCATATAAGTACATAAAAATCCACTTCCCTTCTGGAAAAAAAAATCATCTGTGCTTGATTCTCAGTCTTTCCTATTCTCTGTTGCTAATAGATACTTCTAGATAACATGCACTGGTTAAATTTTGAGAATGAGTGTTGCATATAATCCTTTCACAGCTTGTTAATGTGGACTGTTACTTATGATGCTCACTGTTAATTAATTTTTGGTGTATTGAAGTTTATTCTGCTACTAAGCAATAAGCTTTTCAAACTCCATAGAGTTTATTGTATTTTCATGACTAGCAATTAGTACAATTTTAGAGCTGTTGAACAAACGTAAAATACCACTACTAATTAAAATACTTCAAATCAAGGAAAATCTTTTCTACCATGTGAGGGAACCACAGGCTGAGGCTAATTAATTTTCAAATTTACGCTTTTTTTAGCTTTTTCTGAAGTGCTTCAGATTAGTGATTAGATTGAGATTCTGGACATGGTGTGCTCTCTTTGGAATCTCCCCAACAACTACTGATAAAGTGATTCCAGGTCACAGCGCATTTCATAAATTACACAGGAAAAAAAAAATGTCTTTTACCTCAAGGATGAGTATTTTCTAGACTGTTGCCACAAAGTGAATCCACTTTTACTTTAATTAACAGTGTAGTATAAGAAAAAAATCTAGCTTTATAAAGTGAAGAACATTTAGGATAAAGAAATAAGAGTTTTCTTTTATCTGTCGTCATTACCCATAAAATTCTCCTCTGAGTAGTTTTTCTTTGTTTGTGCCACTTTTTGGTAAATGTGTCACATTTTTTATCCAGATTATTAAAGCAGGGTGCTTCTCTGGTCATTTTCTGCTTAGCAAAATGAGCAAATAATTCTCGTAGTCCAAGAAAAATCTAGTGACATAAGGCTGAAAGTGGTGGCTCGGCTGATTACTACCTCTTCTGTTAGCGATGCCTTCCTCGGCATAGCATAGGAGAAGAGGAGAAATCCCACAAATCCCTCTGCATCTCTCCTCCACTGGGACAGAGATCCTGCACACAGATGTGGGCTGGGATGTCTGTTCAGACCTCATGGAACCTTGATGGGGAATTTGGAAGCTTGTTGGCAAAGCTCTCTCTTTGTTTTAACAACTAAAGGTGGTGTATTTTCAGTTAAAAATCATATAATATGATTTATTTATATATTTTCATTACCTGTATTGTCATCAAAGCAATGCATTCTTTCATCCAGTGACTTTGCGACTTTTTTGTTGGTTCTAGTTCTAATGAGCCTTTCTGATCTCCTGGGTAAATATGTAGTTTTCTCACATCTTTGAAGAGTGGCACACTGTCTTTTGTAATGCTGAGCTTGGAACTTTGACCCAAAGTAGCACTCAGTATAAAATGAAAATTAGTATGAAGATGTACAAATTGTGTTGGATTTTGCAGAAATTAGAACATGGTTGTACAATTAAATTTCCTTTTTACCATTTTCCCTGTAAACAGTTACAAATTACTTGAAAACAGGCTAGATTTTTCTATTTGAACTCCCCTATTAGAAAAGAACAGTGGCGTTAAAGCTGCAAGACAGAAAGGATGAGAATATTGCAAATCTTTGATCATTATGTGATGTGGATAGGTTGCCTTCATGAGTGGACTGTACACATTTCTAAGTGTGATCTAAAAGAATATCCTTAATAGCAACAGCCTTTGGAAACTCAGTTATAACTCTGACCTTTCTTATACTTTAATTTGAAATTTTTTTCATAATACAAACATGGTGAAGATCCATAATGCCAAAACATAAGAATTGGCTGATAAAAGCAAATAAATTAGTACAATTACATTTTCTCTCTAAATAAAAGTATTTCTGCTTTCCAAAGATGAGTCTGTCACATAGAAATTAATAGACAGCTACTGTGAAGGAACTGTGCCAAAAATGAACAGAAAGAAAAAGGAATGAAAAAACAATTATACTAAAAAAACCGCCTTACATCAAAAGCCAACCATTTGTAATGTGATACCAGCAATCACCATGCTCTGATAGAAAACAAACTATAGATGTCAAAAAAAAAAAAATTTGATGTTTTTAGGCTAAGGATTCTTTTGTACAGAATCGTAGAGATTTTGTAATACTTTGTGTTTACAGTGTGTTTTTTATAACAATCAAATTTCAAGTAATTAGAACTCTTAATCTTGGTTTAATTGGACTCAAATAACAACTCTCACATTTAAGTCAACGGGTTTATAAACAGGCACCCAAAATTATTCTCTTATATTTGACACTGAAATGAAATTCTTTTCCCATTTGTTTTCCTCTTGTTTCAGGAACGTACAAGTTGAGAAATTAGAAGTGGATCCCACTAAATATTCATTCCCTGATGTGACAAAGATAGTCCAAGAAAAGGAACGAATTGGTCAGGGACCTATTAGACTGAAACCAGAGAAGACTATAGAGACTAAGAAGAGTTATGTTGATTTTGAAAATAATGAAGATGTTCCTCCCTTAATTTGAAACATTCTTAAATATTCCCTCTGTATGTGTTGTTTATGCTTGAGTTGTTTTCATGACCTTATGTGTAAAAGTAAGAATAATATAGCTGAAGTTGGAAATATTATTACAGTTGTTGTCATAGACTTTGTTATGCTGGTGTTTTCTGCTGTGTTTTCTGTTAGTGTATTGCTATATACATTCTTTTCTTGTAGGTTTTTTACTTAGTAAGTCTCAAATCAGAACAGCAGTCATATAAGTCAGACATTGTCGTTTCTTCAAAGAATTTACTGTCTAGATTGAAAGATGGCATATTGTTGTAGAAAAAGAGAAAAGGAAGGAAGAAAGCATTTGTAACAAGATTTACTATTATTCTGACTAAACTGAAGACAGGAANTAGAAAACAAACTATAGATGTCAAAAAAAAAAAATTTGATGTTTTTAGGCTAAGGATTCTTTTGTACAGAATCGTAGAGATTTTGTAATACTTTGTGTTTACAATGTGTTTTTTATAACAATCAAATTTCAAGTAATTAGAACTCTTAATCTTGGTTTAATTGGACTCAAATAACAACTCTCACATTTAAGTCAACAGGTTTATAAACAGGCACCCAAAATTATTCTCTTATATTTGACACTGAAATGAAATTCTTTTCCCATTTGTTTTCCTCTTGTTTCAGGAACGTACAAGTTGAGAAATTAGAAGTGGATCCCACTAAATATTCATTCCCTGATGTGACAAAGATAGTCCAAGAAAAGGAACGAATTGGTCAGGGACCTATTAGACTGAAACCAGAGAAGACTATAGAGACTAAGAAGAGTTATGTTGATTTTGAAAATAATGAAGATGTTCCTCCCTTAATTTGAAACATTCTCAAATATTCCCTCTGTATGTGTTGTTTATGCTTGAGTTGTTTTCATGACCTTATGTGTAAAAGTAAGAATAATATAGCTGAAGTTGGAAATATTATTACAGTTGTTGTCATAGACTTTGTTATGCTGGTGTTTTCTGCTGTGTTTTCTGTTAGTGTATTGCTATATACATTCTTTTCTTGTAGGTTTTTTACTTAGTAAGTCTCAAATCAGAACAGCAGTCATATAAGTCAGACATTGTCGTTTCTTCAAAGAATTTACTGTCTAGATTGAAAGATGGCATATTGTTGTAGAAAAAGAGAAAAGGAAGGAAGAAAGCATTTGTAACAAGATTTACTATTATTCTGACTAAACTGAAGACAGGAAAAATCTCTGTGTACTCCTTCAGTGTTTTTCATGAAGGACAACAGTAAAAGAAAACAATATATTCAGGGAGTGAGAGACATTGCTGTAACCTACCATACATCAGTGAATTTTCCAGCATAATGCAGAGCTCCCGGATTCTGGAGCTGGCGTAACTATGCCTTCCTTAAAGATTCTGGGAGAGAATAATGCTGAACACAGTACCTCAGATGTGGCACCATGGGGAAGCTGGGAGAAATCATCCAGTCCGGTCTTGTTCCTCTTCCTGCAGCTACTCTAAACTGATCCATCTTTTTCAGGATCCCCTAAAAATACCAAGGCTAATTTTTAGTTGTTGGATGAAATAAGGTCGGGCAGCTGTAATAGGATGAGCTGCTCCATCCCTACCCTCCAGCCCTTTTTTAGCAACCAGAGACTCCATTATCATATTTTTTCCTCACAGCTTCTGGATCGCCCCATGAGTGAAACAGGACAGCACAAAAGTACAAAGTACACTGGGTTACATAAGAAAATTATTGCAATTTGGCAAGACCAAATTTCTTCTGTTTTTCTCTTCTTTTTTTTTTTCTGGTTTCCTGAGAAAATAAGGCTCATGTCACTCTTAGCACTCATTTTGAATGTCATTTCTGTTACTTTGACCCTATTTGACAGAAAAGAAAGGCCAAAGAGATACTCATCTCCTCTAAATTGAGTGAAAAACATCACTGAGTAGTATAAAGGGATTCTCTTGATGCAACTGCTGTTTAGAAGAGAGAACTTAGCCGTTACCTATTCTAGCAGTAGTCACTCAGCTAATCAACATGTTGGTAACCGAACTCTTTGTGCATGTTAGCATTCTTGCCTAGGTGGTAGTTAAAGAAAGTAGAAGTCATGATGGTAGACCTCTGGGAACCTGGGGGAAGGCTGAGGAGAGCGTGGGAAGCATTCAGGAAATATGGTTAGACCTTGAGTTACTACGGAAGCAAAAGGTGGATATGTAGAAGACAGTGGAATTTTGCAGAGGTGGGGTTACAAAAAATATTTTTGGGTTGGGTGGTTGTTGAAATGAGGAATACATAGGGGGCGTGCAACAGAAAACCATAGGAAATCAAGCCTCGTTAGCTCTGTTGTCTATAAAACAGCTGATGTGAGGATATAGATGTGCTTGAACATCTCTCTTGGCTTTTTAGTTGGGCAATTAGCATTCAATTCTATGGTATACAAAGATAACTTTGGGTTTTTACCAATTTTAAGCTCACCTTTATTTCAAAAGCAAAGAAAATTCCAAGCAAAAAACAAGTCTAGGGACCTATCTTACCGTGCTAATGAATTTGAAACTTTTTCTCTGGAAAGGAAGGCTTCATTTGGTCCTGCAAAAAGAAAATGCTTCTGATCCAAACCAGCTTTTGCTTCTAGCCAAATGGGATAGAGCAAGCAAATTAAACTCAGGAAGAATCAAAGAATATTTTGTAGTTAAATCTTGTTTTCATAGTTAAGATGGAAAATTAATAAGCTGCACTTATAACTGAGCCCCTAAAACTCCATTAAAAATATGTTAAGTAGCAATCTATTTTCAGATCGTGCCCATAATATCCCTCAGCACATCGCAAGTTCATGAGACATTCTTTGGAAGTGCTGTTTCCCTGACTGTGAAGAACATCATGAAAAAAACTCAGCAGTTAGTTAGAAAGAAAACATTGCTATTGAATTCTGGGATGTTTCAGCCACGCTAAAGTGCTTTATGATTCTCCACAGATGTTTAATGTAAGATAAAGATAAATAGTCCATTTTAAAATGCACTGAAGAGGAGCAGAATATATCTATCAACTTAGGCTGATGGGTTGAACTGATGCATTTTCTTCGGTTGCTATTTGAAATGGATATAGGATAAAAAAATGGAGTTTCATATTAATGCTGCATATACTGAGAGCGGAAAAGAAAACGTATATATCACATAGGCTTAAACCAAAGTTGAATCTGGGCATAATCTGATCTATTGTAGTATCATCTTGGATTTTTCTTTTCCCATCTTGTGCATTGACTTGATTTTTCCAATTCCAGAATAAATTATTCCATGATATAAGCCTCTCAGCCCTGAAATCTACTTAATCAGCTCTACTCTGGTAAATGGAATATAAAAATGTCAACTTATTTTGCCCTATAGCCCTATTCACTATAAATTCCTAATTACGCCAGCTGACTGTGAAAAACACTGTATTATGTTTTACCTCTTGATGTCACCCAATAGTTATAGGCCCATAAAGATGAATACGGATTGTTTTCTGGATTGCACATCAAAACATCTACATCTGGGATTGTTCAGGGTGTCCGTGCCCCGGCGCTGGCAGCAGCGGGGCTGCGGGGCGGCCTGTGTGCAGAGGTGCCGGGGCTGCCCCGTGGCGGACACAGGCGGTGCCAGCCGGTGCCAGCCGGCTCCAACGGCCCCACCGCAGGACACAGCTGAGCCCCTCAGCCAAGCTGGGGGCGCCCAGCGGGGGGAAAAGAGGTTTGCGGCAGGGCCGAAGGCGGCCCAGGCAGAGGAGGAGGAAGCCCAGGAGGGAGCAGCAGCAGAGGGAGCCCGAGGGCGGAGGAGGAGGAGGGCAGGAGGTGCTGCAGGCCCGGAGCAGGGATCCCCTGCAGCCCTGCAGAGACCCCGCTGGAGCAGAGACCCAGCCTGCAGCCCGGGGAGGGCCCCAGGCCGCAGCGGGGGGATATTTCCTGCAGGAGCTGCGGCCGTGGAGAGCCCCGGCGGGAGCAGGTTGTCCCTGAAGGACTGCAGCCTGGCGCTGGGCTCAGGGGGTCCTCAGAGTTGGTGCTGCTTTATGTAGCTGTGTAGCCAATTTGGCCTAAACCACGACAAAAACAGGCAACAAATAACGTTAACTTTTAGCAGTCAGATGGGCAATTTATGTTTAGGTTGCTTTCAAGTCTGCTTCCTTTTCTTTTGTGTGGAAGAATGAATTTTGTTGACCTTGGGATGGGTGAATACGAAAGGCTCCACAACCACTTTCATGATAGAAATTGGTAGATTTTGGCAGCAGATCTGCAAATTTTTTTGTGTAGTTTTGCTGGTTGCTGTGGGGATTTTCTGATGTTTCTAAGAGGTGAACACATTGAAGGCCTTCCTCTTTTTCTTCATTGCTTATTTCTGAAAATCTTGTAGAGACAATCCACCTTTCAGGCCTTCAGCCAGTTTGTATGAGCCTGTCAAGAGTTTCAGAAGGCTATGGAAAACAGGGGTCCGTACAGTCTGCTCATATAAAATTATTTCCTTTTTTTCCTAAGCAGAGAGTTATTTGACCTCTGCTATCAAACCAAACAATAGTACAATTAGATATTTCCCCATTCCGACTCATTTCTTTTTTTCATCTGGTTTCTAGTGAATACATAATGCTCAGATTTGGGAAGAAAAAACTTAATTGAGCTAGTTATGTCTCATGGGAAAATTAATAGAAGGTACCAAAACATACTTGAAGAAAGAGTTGTTTCACATAGTACCATAACCTTTGGATTCGGTCTGAAAATGGGATATGTTCTGAGAATCAGCTTCAATAAAATTTTCAATGTGTCAACGGGCCATGGAGATTACAAGAAGAGGTTGATTGTAGAGGGACGAAGTGTACAAACACAAGATGATACCAGTGGCCCACAAGAGCATAAACACACATCACAAAGTATCAATTACTGATCACTGTCCTGGTTTCAGCAACACAGGACTGATTTCTCTTCTAATGCTTGGGAAAACTGCAAAGACTCTAGTGTCTTAGTTTGTGAAGATATTTACTTTATAGCCAGCTATGGTGTGTGGGTTTCAAGGTCTCAATGTTTTTGAGTTATCCAGGTGTGGGGATGAGGAGGAGCGAGACCCGGGCACTTGACCCAAGCTGGTCAACAGGATTATTTCGTACCATGAACATCACATTCAATATCCTGAGAACTTCTTGCCCAGGTGCCGGATCCCTGGGCCCTTCCCTTCTTCCTGAAGCCATAGAGCTCAGTGTCCGACATTTGCTGTCCACTGCTGGGAGTGCACAGCTTCCTACTGATAGAATGGGCTGAGCATAATCCTCGTATATTTTATGTTCGTATCANAGATCGGAGTGTCCGACATTTGCTGTCCACTGATGGGAGTGCACAGCTTCCTACTGATAGAATGGGCTGAGCATAATCCTCGTATATTTTATGTTCGTATCAGGATCAATATTGGATCTTTAGTGTTATTAATGTTAATTATTTAGTCTCATCCTATTAAATCTATTTATATTTCAGCCTTAGTGTTTCTTTTTTTTTTTTCTGATTCCCCTTGCCAGGTGGGGAGGGGTCATCAGGTAATAGAGTAATTGTCTAAATGACAATAAAATCTTATGGGTTCCTCAAACCGTGACAATCACTAAGGTAATGCAACCCTGAGAAAAGAAGACATAATAAAGAGGAGAAAGAACATTCAGCCAACATAGATAAAGTATCCCCTGTACAGTGAAAATGCAAAGAAGATAACAAAAGGAATAAAAGAGTTCCACAGCCCCCACAAGAAAAAGGAAGAGTAAGGAAGGAAGAACAGCACCAGCATTGTGTCCCCCAGTTAAGGACGTGACAGCTGATCAAAGCCATGGTGCATCTGCAGCAGGCTGCTCCTACCTACAGCCGAAAAAAGTGCTGCTTTTTGATTTGCTGCTTGCCTCGTTCTGCCACTGCAGAGTCAACAATTGTATGTGCAGCATTATCTCTTACTATGTAATGGGGTTAAGTGGATTAAATTTTCAGAGAGCACTGTGCATGTGTGTGTGTGTGTACTGTGATATTTCACCTCTAACTAGATGACTGAGTGAATTTAAGCACTATGCAGTGGATGGATCTATTCATTGTTCTGTAGACAGGAGAAGGATGGGGTTAATGACAAATTCCAGCAGTACTGAGAGGAAAGAGGATGTATGACGGTTCAGAAAGGCCCTTGGATTTGCCACAAAATCTTCCCCTTGCTCTAAAAACCGGGCGATGGGATGTAAGTTTTGGATTTGCACAATCGGAACAAGAGAATTTTGTTGCTGATTCACAAGACAGAAGGAGTCCAGTTCCTCACAGAGCTAAGTTGATTCAGCTGGGTCAAAAACACCCCGAAAGCAGAAGAGAATCTTACACTATCGCATTGTAAAGCTATACTGCATTTACAATTACTACTGCATGCAGAACAACGTGCTCTAAAATAGCAAAGCTTGATTCCAAACTGCCTTTTGTGTTACTGTCTTAGATGCTCAGTGTGGATATCTGAATATACCCTGTATGGGTAACAGTATTAGACATGCAAAATGTGTTTTCCCACTGCATGTTTCAAATGATAATTCCCATAAGGACAAGCTGGTGAGTAGCAAATACATTTCTTACTGGTTAATGAATAGTGAAAGAAAGCTGGAGGGTAGCCTGAGGATTATTCTTTTTGTGAATAGTTGCTAAAGACCAGGTATTAGCTGTCAAAAATAGACTGTGTTTGTAACTGTAACTTCACCCCAAAAAAATTGCAGGATCACAGATTCACAGAATGGTAGAGGTTGGAAGGGACCTCTGGAGGTCATCTGGTCCAACCTCCCTGCTCAAGCAGGGCCACCTAGAGCTGGTTGCCCAAGACCATGTCCAGACGGCTTTTGAATATCTCCTGGGATGGAGACTCTATCACCTCCCTGGGCAACCTGTGCCAGTGCTCAGCCACCCTCACAGTAAATAATTGTTTCCTGATGTTCAGAGGAAACCTCCTGTGTTTCAGTCTGTGCCCATTGCCTCTGGTCCTGTCACTGGGCACCACTGAAAAGAGCCTGGTTCCATCTGCTATACACCATCCCTTCAGGTATTTATAAAAATTTATAAGATCCCCTTCAGCTTTCTCTCTCTCCAGTCCCAGCTTCGTCAGCCTTTTCTCATAGGAGAAATGCTTCTGTTCCTTCATCATCTTTGTGGCCCATTGGTGGGCTTTCTCCAATATGTTCGTGTCTCTCTTGGATGGATCAGCCCAGAATTGGACACAGTACTTAACTTTATGAAACTTTATGAAGTTTATATGAAATTATAAACTTATGAATCATACTTTCAGAGGGTAGCAATTAGTGCTAAGCTTTTGACTTACCCGCCAGGCTCTTTCCTTTAAAATACGCCATTATCAACACCATCCTCTACATGGAGGTGAAATCTTCAACACAAGATATGACACTGACAGAAATGACTGTGATGGCTAGGATCTCAGCTGGACTGCCATGAAGGCCACAGTCAGAAGTGTGTTTTAGAAGGACTTGTGCAAGAGAGGGATAGAAAGAAACACATGTAAAAAGAATCAGTATTTGCCTGCAGGGCTAATGCAAACATAACATCCACGCATTGCTTGGGGCTTGTTGGAAAGCAGCTTTTCACACAAAGATGTAGTAATTGCTTTTGTGATTGAAAACTAATCATAGGAGCTGACATCCATCCACCAACCTAGTTATATCTACGCCCTTTGTAGGGTGAGGAACTTTGTCATGAGCCCAACCAACCATTGACTTGGATTGAGAAAGGACTTGTTTTCAACAGCACCTTGTGTCAGTGGGCTGGAGAGAGGGGGAAGGGCAGAGTGCCAGGTCTCCGGGCGCGAAAGACCAGGTAGATAGATAGTAAATGATTGAAGAATTGGGGTCATGGTGCAACCCTTTCCCGTACCCACCAGCACATAGGTCCTGTTAGTCATTGTTTAATTGTAAATTGTTTGAGAATAAATGCATTTCTTCTGTTATAGAGTCATCTGTAGCGTGCTGAAGCTTATTGTTCTCATTCACACCACCTGAGCAATACTGACTTAATATATAACTGTCTCCTCCTACTTCTGATACACCTGAGCAGAGTAAAAGCTCAATGAACCTGAACTGGGAAACTTCATGTTTTGAAAAATGGGAAAGCAACACATAAATTAATGAGGGCATAAGGTATGACATAATTTAGAAAACAGCTTATTCTGAGAGTGGCAGTTTATGTTTTACATTTTAAAAAGCAGAAATGATCAAATAGATTATTAGTAGCAGTAGTGCTGCTGTTGGCTGCATAGTTGTGCGCTGGAACTATATAATAATGAACTGGGATCTCTCTGAGCTAGGATTTGTACAAACTGTTCCTGCATCAAACCCGTCCCTGTCAAGACATTGTGAGAACCATAGGTTAGGCCTCAAAACTGCTTATTGTATTGGTTTCAAAATCACCATGAATTACCTGAGCTGTTATTAAAACTTACTGAAATTATAAGGAGCAGGGAAGGAGGGGAAAAAAAGTTCCCCACTAACCCAACCATTGATGTTACTTCTGTTCCTTGTTTCCTTTCACATGAAGTCAGTTATACAGACTAGGCATAGTCTCTTCTGCCTTACAAACCCTTCCTATAGACAGCAGCAACCCCGCCCTTCCAAAGAGCACAGTCTCTAACAGAAAGCACTGATGAGAGCCAGACATTCATTGAAAGAAACTCTATCCCTACAGGTCCTCTATAGAAAAGCCCTGACTTGGTGAGGACTTGGGTTCAAGAGCCAAAAGTCCATTCATTAAGGAGATGGTATAGTCCAGGACCAGCCCTCTACTTCCTCTAGATGTTAGCATAATAGTTTGCCCTTAGATGAGTTCAGAGCTGCACACAGAGGTAATTTTTCCATAAAGGGCACTCTATGGAGATATCTCAACCTATAAGAGACTTTTCTCCTATTTGACAACAGCTTTTCTAGCATGAAGCATAGAAAAATCACATTAACCAATTTCACACTGGGAGCTGTTACTGGAAATACAACTTTCAATGTAGTACAGTCTTACTGTCTGGGGAAAAAAATCTCTGAAGTTATCGCATGTATCATATGAACAGAAACACTTAAAAGCTCCACGGCTCTAAACTGTAAGCATCTTTCTCCTCAGAAACTTCACAGAAAATATGTATATAGAAGAGGAGACTGGTGAACATTTGGTTAGAAAGACGTGAGCTGTGGCTATGCTTTGACCCTTGTTTTTGTGCTCTCAAAGCTAACCATCTGCAAGTCTACCGGCAGCATAATTATGCCTGTTTTACAGTGTACATAAATTAGTGTTGGCTCTTCTGGTTTTGCAACCAGGCAGGCAGCCATCTGACTTTTTAATTAAGGATTTCACTGAGATTGATAATAAAGTTCCAATATGCTTCCATATTTAAATGAAAGTGCACCAGCAGTACAAAATTTTCAAAGGGAAAACATCCACAGAAATGTATCAGTCACCTAGGAAATATAGATGAAGTGCAGCATGACATCAGCTATGAAAGAAATCCAAGCTGTCTGGTTTTCCTGCACAGAACTCCATTCTGCAGTGGAAATCCTCTAAGGGAATCAAGTCCATTTTTTTTTCATTCATTTTATTTTAATTTCCATGAACTTGAGAATTTGTACTGGACTTCTGAAAATACAAAGATGTTGATATCCTGCATCATTTTCAGGACTTCCTGTGGGCTTATCCTCAGCATCTAGTTACAGCTTCAGATATTTAAACACTTAAAAAGAAAATAATCCTCCCTTATGTCTATAGTAGAGCTGTATTCATCTCACTAAAATTATTTTTCATTATTCTAAATAAAAATATATGTCTGTTTAAACTTATGTTTACAGTTTAGCTCAATCTGGCAATTCTTGCATGAAATTCAGTCACTGTCAAACATTCTTAAAACTTTTCCAAGTGTGTCTCCAGTAGAGGTTAGATCAATCAATCAAACTTCTTCAGTTTCCTTCCCACAAATCTTGAGATTCACTCTGAACATTCTCAAAGTGGTGGTGAAGTGTCAAAGGCTCCTGGGACATGTTAATCTGTACCTTACAGACGTGAACATGTACTTAAATTACTTTGTGCTAACCATGCTGGGGTGGTTTCTATAGGGCTGAAAGTAATTTCTTGCACTTTATCAGCTGCGATGAGACACATAATTACATGTCTATGATCTGTAAAGCAAATTCTCCCTCTTTATCAGTGTTTGACAGTGGACACCTAACAACCTGGTTAATCAAAACCAGATTATACTGCTAGAATTAATGAGGGATTGAAAGGGTTTAATGACTAATGGAAGCATTTTAAAGCCTGTTCCAAAGGGATTACTTAGTTTAATATTTGCTCCTAAATAGTTGAGAAATCTTTGACATAGAAATCATAGTTATTCGGTCAAATGAATTTCCCTGGGTCAACTCAACCCTGATGTCTCATCATTGAAAATCTTAGATCTTGTTCATATTCTTTCGATAGACAAAAAACCCCTCTTTCTTCTTTCTTATTGTATTAGTTCAGGATTCGGTGTAGAGGATTCAAGGACAGCTGGCAAAAGTGACCATTTAAATCAGCTTGGGACTCAAGTAGAAGAGATTATTGAGAATAAGCTGGATATAATACATGAATCGCAAAATTAAAGCGAATTACTACACACAGTTAGAGACAGGGAAGTCTGACTTTTATATGAGGTACTGAATAGTTTCAGCACCTGCTGGCTCTTGAGATATCAGACCTTAAATTTTTCACTAGGACCTTGAATCACGAAAAAAGTGTACTTTGGTCAGACAGACTGAGATTCCAAGTTTCCCTCCTTGAATGTAAAGACTTTGTGTGGTATTCTTTGACCCGGAACCTTTCTCTGATTGGGAAAGAGGATCCAAAATGTTGTTTGGTCTGTACGAGGAATGAATACCTGTGTATGAACACAAGTACAAATGTTCTCCCCGCTGCCTGTGCTGCAAAATGGTCTCACTGCTTCTATACTTCCTTGTGCATGCTGGGGCGTGACAGTGGGGCTTTTCAGGTGGTTCTGGGAATCTATTTCCTGACATTGCAAACAAGGGCACAGAAAATGGAGGCAAGCAGGAGACCCGCTTCAAAAGTACCGTCCAGTTCTGAACTAAAACAGGCTCCACCAGTGCATTTCCAGCGTACAGTTGCTTGTGAATGTGGCGCTATTTTGTATCTTTTATGCTGATTTTAGCATTTTTGTTTTATGTTCGTAGGAACTTGCCATCTACTTTTGCCAAAGGAATTTGAGTAAACAGCTTGATGTGCAAAGTAACTCTTAAATTCTGCATATAGCGTGGCTTATAGTCAAGATCAGAGTCACTTAAGGTAAAATGCCTTTGCAATAAAAAATCCCCTGCACTCAGATCCACAGGTCCTTTGCTCCAGGACCTCATACATCAGACCTTGCCTATTCTCTGAAAGGTCTGAGCTTTTATCTAGCCTCTGTTGGCTTCCTGAGGAGGCTTGGAAGCTTCCCACACATTATTCAGGTTCATTGACATTGAAATTATTGGTGAAACAGGAGCTAAAAATGGAAAAAGATATCTTCATCTTATGGGTGAGCACATGAAGAATCTTACATAAAGTGACATACCTCAGTCGCTTGATCCAACAGTGACAGAGCTGAGGATATAATTCAGAAGCCCATCACTTGAGGACAGGACACATGAATACACTGATAAACTTCTTATGCCATTGCCAACAGCGGTAGGTGTAAAGAAGGCCAGATGAAACCAAATCAGAAGTCCGTTTAGCCCAAGATAGGGCTCAATACCAAGGAGGACATTTCATAGGCCAGCAAAATGAAGCAAGTTGCAACATACCCACCACTCCAAAGGGCTGTGTGTGACTGCCCCTCCACAACTGCTAACCTTCTAGGGGAGGCAGAACCAAGACTGGGGTTCTCTTGCACACTCCAGCCTAGCCCAGTCCCTCCCCCCTTATTCTGGGGGAGGCAAAATTCAATTCTTGCATACCTTACTGGGAAGTATTGACCCTGTTCTGTATAAGAAATGCTGAAAATAGTGATCCTTCCTTGATACAATCTCAGAGAGTCAGAAACTGTAGGATATCCTGACCTAGGGGCTAACATGCAATTATCTTTGATGGCAAAGGCAGGGACAGAATAAAGAACCACCCACTGTAAGATAAGATCAGGTTCAAGACCATCTAAGGAACCTGGAGGTGCACAAATCCATGGGACCTGATGAGATACGTTAGCGGATCCTGAGGGAACTGGCAGATAAAGTTGCTAAGCCACTATCCATCGTATTTGAGAAGTCGTGACAGTTTGGTGAAGTTCCCACCAGCTGGAAAAGGGGAAATATAGCCCCCATTTTTAAAAAGGGAAAAAGGAAGACCTGGGGAACTTTAGGCTGGTCACTCTCATCTCTGCACCCAGCAAGATCATGGAGCAGATCCTCCTAGAAACTCTGCTAAGGCACATGGAAAATAAGGAGGTGATCGGTAACAGCCAACATGGCTTCACTAAAGGCAAATCACGTCTGAAAAATTTGGTGGGCTTCTATGACGGGTTTACAGTGTTGGTGGATAAAGGAAGAGGAACAGATGTCATCTACCTGTACTTGTGCAAAGCATTTGACATTGTCCTGCACAACATAGTTGTCTCTAAACTGGAGAAACATGGATTTGATGGGTGGACCACTTGGGGGATAAGGAATTGGCTGGCTGGCCGCACTCAGAGAGTAGCGGTCAACAGCTTGATATCCAAGTGGTGACCAGTGATGAGTGGTGTTCCTCAGGGGTTGGTATTGGGACCGGTGCTGTTTAAGATCTTTGTTGGTGACCAGGACAGTGGGATTGAGTGCACACTCAGCAAGTTTGACGATGACATCAAGTTGTGTGGTGAGGTAGACATGCTGGAGGGAAAGGATGCCATCCAGAGGGACCCAGACAGGCTGAAGAGGTGGGCCCATTCAAACCTTATGAAGTTCAACAAGGCCAAGTGCAAAGTCCTGCACGTGGGTCGGGGCAATCCCAAGTACAAATACAGGCTGGGTGGAGAATGGATTGAGAGCAGCCCTGAGGAGAAGGACTGTGGGGTGTTGGCTGATGAGAAGCTCAACATGAGATGGTAACGTGTGCTTGCAGCCCAGAAAGCCAACCACATCCTGGCCTGCATCAAAAGAAGTATAGCCAACAGTTCAAGGGAGCTGATTCCGCCCCTCTACTCTGCTCTCATGAGATCCCCATCTGGAGTACTGTGAGGCCCCCAACATAAGAAGGACATGGACATGCTGGAGCAAGTCCAGAGGAGGCCATGAAGATGATCAGAGGGCTGGAGCACCTCTCCTATGAAGACAGGCTGAGGGAGTTGGGGTTGTTCAGCCTGGAGGAGAGAAGGCTCCAAGAAGACCTTATAGCAGCTTTCCAGTACTTAAAGAGGGCCAAGAAAAGATGGGCAGGGACTTTTTATCAGGGACTGTAGGAGGGGTAACAGTTTTAAACTGGAATAGGGTAGATTTAGATTAGATATTAGGAAGAAATTCTTTACTGGTGGTGAGGCACTGGAACACACAGCCCAGAGAAGTCGAGGATGCCCCATCCCTGGAAACGTTCAAGGCCAGGTTGGATGGGGCTTTGAGCAACCTGGCCTAGTGGGAGGTGTCCCTGCCCATGGCAGGGGGGTTGGAACTAGAGGATATTTAAGGTCCCTTCCAACTCTAACCACCATTCTACGATTCTTTGAACACTCCTTCATGAACGGCAGTAGTCATTATTTCACACTAACTACGCTTACAAACCTCCATTCTGTAACCTGTGGTTACAAGCTTCATGCTTTAATTATGAATCTTGTATGTTGCCCTTTGTTTATTTTAAGCCTATCAACATTTCCTCAGGGATTCCTAGTTCCTTTGATTCTTCCTGTCATCTTTCTCAGAATCTTTTCTACTTCTATTACATCCAGGAATGAACAGGACAATATATAAGAAGTGAATGCTCTGTGGCTTTACATACCTCTTACTTTCCTACAGGTTCTTACGGGTCTCTTATCTTTTGACTACTGTCAAGCACTGAGCCTGTATATTTATAAAACTGTCTACAGGGAGCTCAAATTCATTTCCTGAGTTTCAATAGCTGTACACAAGCTTGCCACTAGGTACTGACAGATCAAGCCGGTTTAGGTAGTTATTTTCCCCTTTGTATTTAGAGACATTAAACTATTGTTTCATTCAATCACCTGACCACTTGGGATTTTCAGAAACTTTTGTGCTCTTCTCAGGCAGTTTGAGATATGACTACTGCAAGCCATTTTATCACCTCAAAATTTATCTCAGTGAATGCTATCATCTCTTTATTCTTCTCTTTTTTCTGGACCATTCGAGGTGTTGAGCAGCTCAACTTTGAGTGCAGGTCTTTCTGGGGATCCACAGATAATGCTCCTCTATTGTGAACGCTGACCATTTATTCCTACTGCTTCCTGTATTTAAAAAAATTCTTAATCCTTGAGGTGACCTTCCTTCTTACCCTGTGACAACGTAGTTCCTGTCCTAATCTTTCAACCTTGTCAAAAGCTTTTTGAAAAACTGAGTGCATTATATCAACTAGAACAACCTTTTCCACACACTCACTAAAAATATTTCTATTTGAGTTGAAATATTGACAGTAAGACTTTCAAGTGACTAGTGATTTCAGTTGCTTCTATTTTTAGTATCTAATCCAAGATGCCTTTAGAGTGCAGTGATTTTTCACTTTTTGAATAAGTGCTGAGACCCTACTTTTAGTCATTCCCTTGTACGAGTTTAAATTTGAACATGTGGGATCATCAGTTCCTGCTTAAAAACTTGGTTGGTGTATGTGGAAATATACAAACAGAAGGCAGAAAACAGTGATATTTCTGATTATGCTGAGGAAAGAAGCTGTTCACAAAAAAAAAACGGCAAGGAATTTCAAAAATGTGTCCCCAAAACCACAAAATAGACACTTCCCATCCAGCTTTGGTCAAATTAGATCAGTTAAGTGCACAAGATTTTTTTACCATGCAGGCAGATAGGATGAAAAAAGATGCTACCACTCGCAGAGAAAGCAGAGAGAGAGAGAGTCCTCCCCCTTCTGGACTGGAGTTGAGGAGGAGGCAGAACATGCTGAGACACCAAAGGCATCAAAGTGTGAAAACCCTTCAAGCACTTTTGTTCATGTCACTTCCTGAGAGTAAATAGCTGGGACCTTTGCCTGGCACCTGCCATCTTCACTTCCTCAGCAATTTAGCTGTAAAATGTTTTTTTGTGGTTTTTTTGTTTTGTTTTGTTTTTTTTTTTTTTTAAATAACTTTTCAATTGGAAGGTCATTCCAGCAGAAAAGTTCTCCAAGAGCTAGCAGTGCACATTTGTACTTTTACCTTTAGAAACCCATTTCCAAATTCTTTTTTAAAATATTTTTCAAAGGTAATGAATTCTTTTTCTACACTAGAGCTGGAAAAAGCTGAATGTTCTCTTATTCTCTTAGACTTGAAAGAACATATCATTTGCATGTCAATAGTCTTTAGTAGATCCTCTTTGTACATCATTTGCATGCCTTTGACTGTATGACAATTAACAAATTAGTATCTGCATATGATGTATCTTTCTGGGAAATGGTAAGAGGTCGGTAAGAAGCTTTACCATATTCATCATATTCATTGGCATTTCAGGGAGAAGCAATTACAGTGGCTCCACTAAATTTATTACTGCACTCTGTCAGGGGATTCAGACCTTGGCAGTTTACCCTTGGATATTCTGATAGTGTAATATAGAAATATGGCCGGCCATAAAAAATGCACCAGTTTTTCAGACCTTAGTCAAGAAACTCATTGTGAATTCCATTGTAAAGAATTTTGGAGTGAAGCATGACTTGTGAGTCTAAATATAACCTTTCAAATGGCAGTAGCAAATACATCAATGAACCTGAGAACATCAGTGAGGAGAAAGAGTTGTGGTCTGAATACAAGATTTTCAAACAGGTGCTAATCCTTCTTCCACTAAATCCTTATGAACTTGGGTAGTTTTTATTGGTCTCCTCCTTCGTTCTGGCATTTCAAGACAAGAAAGGCTGTGCAGTCAAGAATCCAACTGCACCTCCTTGCATAGGTGTCGAATCCTTGGAAACAAGGTCAAATATGAATTCTCGCAGTACCTATGCTGCATATAAACCCACTCATGCACCACTAACTGGTGCTAAGGGTGTATGTGTCAAACCCCACACATGGGACAAGAAGAATAGAATAGAATAGAATAGAATAGAATAGAATAGAATAGAATAGAATAGAATAGTTCAGTTGGCAGGGACCTGCAACGATCACCTATTCCAACTGCCTGACCACTTCGGGGCTGACCAAAAGTTAAAGCATGTTGTTAAGGGCATTGCCCAAATGCCTCTTAAACAACTGACAAGCATGAAGCGTTGACCACCTCTCTAGGAAGCCTGTTCCAGGGTTTGACCACTCTATCGGTAAAGAAATGTTTCCTAATGTCAGGTCTGAACCTCCTGTGACACAGCTTTAAACCATTCCCACATGTCTTATCACTGGATACCAGGGAGAAGAGATGAGCACCTCCCTCTCCACTTCTCCTCAGGAAGCTGTAGAGAGCAAAGATGTCACCCCTCAGCCTCCTTTTCTCCTTTTTTAGACAAGCTGAAAGTCCGTAGATGCTGCTCGTAGGACATTCCTTCCAACCCTTTCACCAGCTTTATTGCCCTCCTCTGGACAGAAAAGAAGAGGACCTTCATTCCTTTTCACAGATTTGCTTAGAGTTTATTTGAGGACAGCACTTACTATGTGCCAGTTTAGAGAAACAGAGTCCAGCCTGGGAAAGAGAATTCAACTTTTCTATGAGGTTGATGGGGCCCTACCATCTCAGCCCGTGTTTGCTGTCATATCTCAAAAATTGCACAGTCCAAGAGAGGCAATGCCAGATAGTGTCCCTCCTTCTGTCTTCACATGTAGTCCTTCCCATCCATGACTTGGTGACAAATGCATTTTTCTCCACCATGCTCCAAACAAACAACACCCTAACGACAAGTATTGCTGTGGACATCTGCTGTGTCAGTTCTGTTGCCTCAGTACCCACATTGTCCATCGAGTGATTAATTTAACCCTTAATATGGCCTAGGAAGGAGAGGACTGTTGACTTTGCTTTCTCCTACAGGACACTCTCTCCTTCTCCTGTCTTACCTACCCAATCAATAGTGCTGCTGGAGGCCCTGTTTCTGCCACCACCACGCTGTAGGCATCCTTCAGGCATGTGCAGGATGGTGCTGCTTGCAGAGCTCCAGGTGTTGCTCAGGAAGGTACTCATGCAGAGCTGACTGCAGGATGGAGGCTCAGCCCTTTGCCTTACTGCTGCTCCAGACTGATTTCTGGCACTGATTTTTATTTTTATTTTTTTATATTTTTTAATCTTGGTATGTACCCTGTGGCTTTCAGAGATCACTCATACCTGCCTCTTTCTCATCAGGGACTTCTATAATCCTGACAGGATGGATGGATTTACTTGGTCATGGTTGTCACTCCCTCTGCTTCCTGTTTCAAGGTGGGAACTCGTGGGTTGTTGGGCAGCAAAATTCCTGTCTGCAGTGGTGATAGTAGAGAGCACTGTAGTACCCATATCATGGCTGTCTGAACAATGCACTGTTCCCACTGGAAAGTTTTCCCAGCTCACTTTTAGGTAAAATTTAGTCCCTGAAACTGAATTTGCAAAATTACTCAAAAGCAGAAGGGTTTGCATGGGATGAAAATTGTGTCAACAGTTTAACAGACAGCTTCTGAAAATGTGGCTTGTCATTTATTTGCCCTCTAAGTCCATGTTTCTGGTATAAACAGCTCTTGTCTGAGCTTGCTCCACTTTTTCCTAGTTGTAGTATTTTATGTTTCATTGGCAGAAAGACCTCGTTTTGTTAATTTGTTTTCTTTGGCATTTTCTTGCTGTTTCTGGGATGAAGCTCATGCTCTCTACAGAGAGTGGTGAGTCTGGGATCAAGACAAGGTGTTGTATGTGCTAAGAGACAGATTTGACACCAAATCTGTCAGTAGAGTGCCAAACCACATAAAAGTAATGGTCCAGGAAGTGCTGGCTCCTACCCTGGGGATCTTAAATCTAAAGACTTGGTTACTTGGGAAAAGTGACTGCATGTATTCTGTGAATTGATGTCATCTTTTTTACTCCAAGCAAAATGTCATCTGGAGAGTTGAACACAGGCTATGGCTGAGACACACTGCTTGAGAGCACAGAGTAGTTACTGAACTCACTGCATAAATTACTGGAAAGTAGCTTTGTTTGGAGGCAAGGCAGAGAAAAAGATATCTAAAAAATAAAATAAGGTCAGAATGTCACTTTCTTAAGAGGGTCAACACCAATGCCTGCCCCACATCCAGCTTCAGAGCAAATCATGGCTCTTTCAGAGAACAAACGAGTGTGGTTTATCTCCTAAATTTAAGTGATGAGACCAGGGTCCCTCATAGTCAATGGAAAGACAAAGGAACTTCCAGAACTTTTCTGTGTACGGTGAGTAGGCTCTTAACCAGGACACTTTGATGGGAATACATGCCTAACTTCTCACACAGACAAACACAAATATTGTGTAATTGAATTTTTACTGATATCTCCACAGCAACTTTCCCATCATATAAAGTTTGCTATGAAAATATCTGGAGATCTCCATGCTGCACCCTGTGGCCAAAGATAAAAGAATTTTGAAGGAAACAAATTTTTCAAGATCGTGTTACAACTACAAAGTGAACAGAAATACAGCAACTTTCTGCATCTCCTTCTGACATTTCCATATTTAGCAAGGTGAGGTCTAATGCAGAAAGATGCCAATTATTCTTCTTCTCCATCCTCAATCTTATAAACTTGCACCAGGAGGAAAGATGAGCCAATACTGTAACATGACCTAGAAAACATTTACTTGTATTTATTAGCCCAGCAAAGGAAAGTTCTGTAATCAACCCAATGGTGTTTCTCTGCATCCAGCCATTTCTCCTCTACATTTAAAAATACATTTCCAGGCTAACCTTCACTATGAGAACTTTGTTCTTTGAGACATAGCCAAATGGTTTAAGGGACTGAAACATAAAAAGAAAAACCTCCATGCCCTGTTTGGTTCTGATACTAGCTTTGTTTTGGGATTGTGAATTTGAAGAACAGACTGTACCTCATTGGAAGGACTGGATTTGGTCACCCTCAGGGGAAAAATATCTTCTACAGGAGTGCAGAGAACACAATTAAGGGAGAATGGAGGATCTTGCTAGAGGTGATCCTGACGTCCTGGAGGACAGCTGAAGCAATCATACGTAGACATGCAGAGGATGAGGATGCACAGAAAGGTTGAAGGTAAGTAGGATAAGGGGGTTCGTGGGGAGCTGGGTGTGTTAGCAGCCTCCAGCTGGCTTATGCTGGGTTTCATAAGTAGGATACAGCTTTGATCAAACATTGATGGCTTCTCCCAAGCCTGCTGCTGCAGTGTCCAGAGCATCACACTCCAGTGATGACAGCTGCCCTTCTGGTTTGGGGCTTGAATGAGTGTTCAGATAGGAAAGGTAGGTGAAGAAATTATGCAGCATGCTGGACACTTGTTGGAAGACTTTTGGCTGGTAGTAATGGAGAGAGTCAGCTGATGAGTGACACTGGAAGCCTGAAGGCAAGTGATCCACAGCACGTGGTACTCAGCCATTCTTAGCATCTCTTGCTCTTTGATAAGAAGGGGGGATTTGCAGGACTTTGGAGAAATTAGGTCACAGAAAACAAACCTTTGCTTGTTGAATGCATGACACATCAGTTGTTTGTACATGCATCTAATTAGCACGGGATTTGAAGACATCTCTGGGGGGAGCCAAAGGGTAGAGGAGGCATCACATTCTGCTTGTTTGTCACTTTTTCTTTGTCAAAACCATGTCATTTATGTTAAACGCCTTATTAGCTGGAGCCTGATGTTCTGACATGCAAAAATACATCCCTTTGAAACTAAGCTGTCTGGATTATGTAAGACCCAAGACACATTTCTTCCAGCCTTGCAATGGATTAGTCTCTGTTACCAGCTCAGGGAACACTGACATCTTTTTTGTTTGATAGCTCTGCATATTTAGTTGCTGAGCAAACCGAGATCCCATATTGTTTTGCCCTCTGGGTGCGGTGCCAAGGTGCAGCCAAGCAGCAAAATGTTTCAGTCAGGTATTTTATGGAAGAATTTGAATTTGGTTACATCTTCCATGTATTCAGCCCTATTCACCCTTGTTAGTTTAAAATCCTAAGCAGTCTTTAAATTGGACATGTGCAAGCACTCCATTTTAATTCAGGCCCTATATTTTTCAAGTGTCTCTTCCTACCTCAGCCAAATTTTACTTACATGAAAAGTACTCTCAACCATCATCTCTTTGCATAGGCTGCAGCACATCCTAAGAGCTCTCCTGTGGAATTGCCATGCACAATGCAGTCTCATGTCATGCCTATGCATGACCTACGCAAGGTCGCTTCACTAATTTGCCCATCTTGTGTCCCCATGTGTCAGCATCTTCGAACAATGGACTGTCTGATATGTGCATTACCATAATTGACAGTGTCACAGAAATAAAAGATTTTGAAATCTCTTTTCTGCTGGAAAACTGGAAAGGGAGTTCACTGCCATCGAGATCAGGCATTGCAAGTCCCACTCATAGCTGCATTTGCGCAGGAGCCAGGGAGGAGTGTACAGAGGAGCCAGATTGGGACCATGGAAAAGGGCATTTCAAAATGCCGGTCACCTTTGAGAACACAGGCCCACAGAGATGAAGGTCATCCAGGAAACGGAGAGGTGAATATGTACTGTGAAAAAAATAATCAAAAAGACCCAGACATGCTGTCATGGTTTCGTCTAGGATAGAGTTAATTTTCTTTCTAGTATCGGCTGTGCTTTGGATTTGGTATGGGAAGAATGTTGAGGAATGTTGATAACACATATTGGTTTTGTTGTTGCTAGGTAATGTTTATATTAGTCAAGGACTTTTTCATCTTCCAATAGAAGCTGAGGGGGAGCGCAGACAGGACAAGCTGACCAGGGAGATACTCCACACCATAGACCTCATGCTCAGTATATAAGTGGGGGTTGGCTGGGGGGCAGGGATCCGTGATCACTGCTCGGGATGGGCTGGGCAACCAATTATCGGGTGGGGAGAGCAACTTGTATTGCATCTTTTTTATATTATTATTATTGTCCTCCTCCTCCTTCTCCTCCTTCTCCTCTTCTTCTGTTACTGTTCTATTAAACTGTCTTTATCTCAACCCCTGAGTTTTCTTCCTTTCCCCTCCTTTTCACCTTCTTCTCCCCACTGGCTGGGGTTAAACCATGACACATGCTTGCAGAAGTTATTTGTAGAGCTGCTGTAGTCAGAGAGGCCACTACATATAAAGGACAGGCACTTTGCAAACAGGATGCACAAAGAGATCCCACAATCAGCATATCACTGGTAACGTAGTTTCCAGCAGCCTCCATCTGTGGATCTGCAAGGTGCAGTCAAATACTGTTAATTTAACCTCAGACTCTGTAGAAGTAAGGCTGATTTACTTCACGCTTGTCCACATGCTTATTCTTGTGCAAAGTGGGGCAGAATATCACCATGACTGTGAGGCTTCACTTCCTTTGGATCAGGCTCAGAAGATGGTGGGAAGTAAACCAGCAAAAACCAGCAAGGCTGAAGGAGCTCAGGAGCATTGTGGTTATGGATGATACCATGTAGAGCTGACACAGGGTTTGGGTGATGTGAAAGGCAGAGGTGGCATTTCCCCTAGTGGTATTAGTAAAAATTTTCAATGACTCCAAAGATCCTCCAGCTCACTGCAAATACTGTGCTATCTCCAGATGTCTGGTTAGCACCGAACTGCTGAGCAAATAAAAAGCCACAAAATACAAAGAGAAACGAATGGAATATCAAGCACTCCAGAGACAAGGAATACCAAAGACATGGTTCGCCTCAGAAAATTAGCTCTTCTCTAGTGCATACACCTGGCAGTCTTTATTCAGTCTTCCTTGTCTTTATATAGAAAGAGAGATTACACATATAGTGTAATTAAAAGATAGGGCTGAATTTGCACTGAAATGAACCATCATAACAGTAAGAATTCCTGATTTTTATGTGCCTAAAATATCTTCTTTGAGTAATACTTGTGTTAATCTTATTTTTATTTTCAATTTATTTAATTCTAAAAAATATTTAAGCTCCAGAGATGCCTTGAAAGAAGTCACAGACAATTATATGCTCCTGCTTAATATTCAGAAGAAAGAGAAAAGAAGCTGTTAAAACTATCCATGGTCTGTGCCAGAGCTCCAAATGTCTTCTCTGAAAACTAATTACATCTTGGCATATGGAGCCCTGGCAAAAGTGTTGCAGTAAAAATAGAGGACAAGAAAAGAACTAATTCTCTCAATTTAAAAAATAATTCATGGGGCAAAACTCCTTGGTCTCCTGCTGCTTGCAAGCTGTTAATATAGAGCAGAGAGGAACGTTTCCTAATTTAGTATGGACTTTCTTCTAAGAACTGCCAATTCTTCAGATGCTGGGGGAGAACTAGAGTAGCAGAGCTGTCCAGAATATCAGATTTATGGTTGTTTTTGTCAGTCTCTGCTGCCTATCAGCAGAGATACTGGCAAGTAATCCAATTAAAACAGGCATCTCTTAGTTGGAGACTTGAACCCTAACAAGGAAATCCAGGTTCCAATGAAGAAAATAAGAGTTTGTCATCAACTTCAGTGAAACTAGGATTAAAAGAATTGGTCTTGATTTTAGAAATCATCAATGGGAAAGAAGGATATTTGAAGTATATGCTTAAAACTAAGCTATTAACTAAGTCACATTGACTTTAAATTGGGACATCATGTTGGAAGTGTAACTGTCAGACACTTCAAGGAGATTCATCTCATCTACTTTTAGATTTCTACCATGTAGATGTCTGTCTTTCTTCTAGTCACTCTTCACACTTTTATAGTCATGGAGAGAAATATGCAGCTTAAAGATGTGAGTAATCTACTTTTGGTGTTTATGACAAAGTGCCTATTTCTCCAGATGAACAAGGGAAGGACTCTTGGGCTACGTCTGTGCTGTTGAGTTAACAGCGTTGATTCTCCACACAGGTTGTGGGAACTGTTCCTGGTACATTTTCTGCCTGGGGCCAACTAACGTGTTCCCAAGTAGTCTGCAGACACAGCTGAGGAGCTACCACCTTCCAGGGTCATTCCCCATGGGCACTATGGATGCAGCTATTCCGTTTCACAGGGGAAAGAACGTGTTCACACAGAAATGGGCAGCTGCCCGTTGTGTCAGATAGTGGGAATGTAGACATAACCTAGAACACTTGGTCCAGGTTACCTTTTTAGATGTCTGCATTCAGCCTCATGAATGCCAGGTCGGTTGGGGCTTTGAGCAAACTGGTCTAGTGGGAGGTGTCCCTGCCCGTGGCAGGAGGGTTGGAACCCGATGACCTTTAAGGTCCCTTCCAACGTAAACCATTCTATGATTCTATGATTTGTACACCTGATAGAAGCTTAAATTAGGTTTTTTCTTCCTCATATAAAAGTATTCTACAGCACAAAATTAAGTTCTAACATGGAAAGGGCAAACATGGCAATCAAGCAAATAGCATCACATGTTATAAATCAAGATTAACAAGAAAGTACTGTCAGCAGCAACAGAACTGAATTTCCTTGCAGTTTTGATGCAGTAGTCATCCTCTCTGAGCCTGGCCTGGCAGACAGGAACCTAGAAAATCTAAAAAAAACGTTCAACATGTTGCAGTTACTGTGCAACCCTTGGACTGCATTACTTAGAACAAATGAGAACCCAATTGTGTGCTCTGTGCATGTCTATATGAGAACTCCCAATGTTTATCTTACTACATCTGACTTTTTTACTATAGCAATATAATTAATATTTTGACATTCATACAGAAAGAAAGAGAGTTAATGCTAAATAGATACTGAGCTGTCACATGGCGACAGCACATTCCTGAACATTTCTCCTATTTCATACTCTTTGTGCCTTTTAATGCTCGAGTATTTTTCTTCCAAGATTTATTTAGAAGAAAGCTAACCTTGAAACACCTGTGACTTTGAGTATATGTTTGTGAAATTCAGTTTGACATACAATAGAGATATATTAGTGTACCTAAGGCCATGGAGAAAGTCAGCTTCAGTCATGTCAATCCCAGGTCAGTTTAGAAGAGTGTGATCTTTCTGGAGTCTGAGTGGATATGCTATATAAAGGATAAGGGGAACATTTTGATGATACAGACAACAATTTTATGGGAGGTGTTTTCAGAATCAGCCAAGAGATTGTAATCCCAGTGCCAATGAAATAAAAAATGACAGCAGTTCATATCACCAGGACTATTTAATAATTTTAATTAGATTGCATGTTAATACTTTTTACTTATGTTGCTTTTTACCAGGAGTCAGCTGGGAAAGATACTGCTGTATTTTCACGATACATAATGGAAGTATATAATGCAAGTACATTACTTTTCATTTTAAAGCAAAACAAAACATACATTTCAGTAGACTTTTATTGACTGTGCTCTTGGTGATTAGACAAAGCTCTGTAAATACTTGCTACCTTTGCTAGTTTAGGTTTTGGTTTATCACAGAGAATTACTGCATAAGGTTCTGGATTCACTTAGACTAAAATGAAGAGGTAGAGCCATACCTGTTATCCTTGAAATTAAAGAGGTGTGTACTTTATTTAGCTTAACATCTTCTGCATTAATGAGGATGGCACGATATCTAGGAACACTGCCCTGGGGAAAACACCAAGAAACTAATCCCTTGTATTGATTAGATACACACACAAAATTATTCAAATTTACTACAATTTTATCGAGATCATATTATTTCTACAGCTTCACCTTGTATTTCATTACCAAGGACAATTGTAGCAAACAATCAAAACATTCTCATTTATGCTAATGTTTTCTTTTTATTTTGCTTTTCATTCAGCAAACAGGGTTGTACTAATCTTCCCCAGCAACAGGAACACTTCAGTCTATTAATAGAACTTGATGTTCAGTGTTCAGCTACCAAATGATGTTAAGCGTATTTCTTATTCCAGAATTAAACAGTAATAAAAAGTAATAGAGGGTAAAACTTGATAAAAAAATTAGATTTGCACTAACACAATGACTGAAAATGATGAGATTTGTGAACATTTCATAACTACCTAGTGGTTTCTCCCGTGTTTGCAAATAGTAGATAATAGGGCACCAATCAAAGTCAGAGAAAGAAATACATGTGTTAGATTCACAAGTCAATGAATTGGGTTTTAATGAGCGCTGCATATGGTCATTCAGGGAAAGGGAGGGTGGGCAGCGATGCTTCTGTAGGAGCTAGCAGCACAGATTGAGCGTGGTTTGAGCTCTGAAAATCACATGCTGCAGTGAGAGCCCTAGACCCAGCCTCCATGTGGGGAGCCCACAGGCTGTGCTGAAACACTCTCTGACAGTCTGTAAGCAGCTCCTGAAAGAGCTGACAGACAGCCACGGGCCCTCTAATCCAACGGGTAAAAGTGCATCGGGAACCAATGACTATAAACTGAAACTACACTGCCAGGAATGGAAAAATGAAGCTAATGTTTAAGAGGGCAATTAACCGTCACAACTTCATGATAAATCAGATAAAGTCTTCATCATTTCAGACCTTTAAAACATGACTGAATGCCTTCCACTATAAAAATTGTAGGTCAACTTGAAGTTAAGTTATGGTATGTGCTGTATCTTGTGATACGGTATTAACAACAGAATTCTTGTCCCTTTCACTATCTACACATAGAGGTACTTGCTTCATTTTTTGAGGGAGATGATTTAAGGTTACCTATAATCTGAATTTCATCCTTTGCCCTGTGTCCTGGTTTTAGCTAGGATAGAATTAATTTTCTTTCTAGTATCGGCTGTGCTTTGGATTTGGTATGAGAAGAATGTTGAGGAATGTTGGTAACACATTTTGTTTTAGTTGTTGCTAGGTAATGTTTATATTAGTCAAGGACTTTTTCAGCTTCCAATAGAAGCTGAGGGGGAGCACAGACAGGACAAGCTGACCAGGGAGATGCTCCACACCATAGGCCTCATGCTCAGTGTATAAGTGGGGGTTGGCTGGGGGGCAGGGATCTGTGATCACTGCTCGGGATGGGCTGGGCAACCAATTATCGGGTTGTGAGAGGCACTTATATTGTATCCTTTTTATTTTGCATATCCTTTTACCATTATTATTATTATTATTATTATTATTATTATTATTATTATTATTATTATTATTATTATTATTATTATTATTATTTT
>VUYV01000046.1:5243744-5269675 GCA_008711295.1 Anarhynchus alexandrinus
TATTTTTCTATTAAACTGTCTTTATCTCAACCCATGAGTTTTCTTTCTTTCCCCTCCTTTTCTCCTTCTCCTCCCTCCCCTGCTGGGGGGGAGGGATGAGTTAGGGAGCAGCTGCATGGTCCTAGTTGCTGCCACTGGTTAAACCACGACAACCTGCTATCCTGCTTCATTATCAATGATTCCTCTTGAAGATCACCATGAACTTTACTGCCTGGTGGTACAGACAAGCCCCGCTGTTCTTCTGCAGTTTGTTGCAGATGTGCCTTCCATGGGCAGAGCAGGAGAGGGAATCACTTCCATTTAAACAAGGAGAATTGGGTCTGTGGAAGGAGGTCAGTTCAGTCACGTTATGATTCTCTGAGAGCCATCGAGTCTTCCTACTGTAGTCGTCTTGGATTATTTAATCTAAAGACCAAGAGAGAGATCTGGTGTGAAAAAGAAACAGGATCAGTACTGAGTGGTGTGATCACAGTCCAGGGCTACGTGTCACTTGTGAGTTAAAACTCAGACTGTCAGTGAAGCTCAAAGGCATCTCATCTCATTGAGAGCAAAATTAGGGTTGTTGTGCATGGTGTTCGGAAATAGCACAGTATGTAAATGCAATTAAACCAGCATCATTGATGACTCTGAGAGACTATGCCAGCAGAATAAGTCCCAGCAAAGCTGTGGCTGTCTCTGAGGCTCCCCTTCTGCTTCCCTTATGGAGCAGCTACTCCCCAGAGAACGAGACGTGAACAGCCATAAAGACTACTGTCTTTTGCCCTTCATTGCTGATGTGGCTTTTAAGCTGCATCCCAGTGTGGCCCCTCTGTCAAGTCCTTCCTGTACCCACCCACACACCATTGGATCAGCCCAACATCTGGTTCCCAGCACTGCTGCGGGATCCCCCAGAGCCATGGGAATTAGAGAACTGAGGGCACATAGACACTTTTTCAGTTCTCAAGGTCAGACCAGCTATACCCAAATTTTTCTCAAATGTTTGCCTAATGTGCCTTTAAAAGCAGTATCTATTGCCATATTTTTTCCTTGCTGTAGGTTAAGGCATTTGTTCTGCCCTCAGCAAACAGGTAATACTGTTTATCCCTTCCACAGCAAGTTTGCCTGTATGCCATGACTCTTAAAAGGCTCAGCCATACTTTCCCACTGCTTCCCAGTTGATGCTTTCTCTGAAACACAGCCATATAGCATGGAATAGCCCTTTGGTCAATTTGGGTCAGCTGTGTTTCCTCCCCACTTCTTGTGAACTCCCAGCCCTTGCTTATCTTGCTGGAATGCATTCAAGTTTTGTCAGACGAGGTTTAGATTAGATATTAGGAAAAAATTATTCACTGAAAGAGTTATTAAACATTGGAATAGGCTGCCCAGGGAGGTGGTGGATTCACCATCCCTGGAGGTGTTTAAAAAAAGGGTAGATGTGATACTTGGGGACATGGTTTAGAAGTGGTTTTGTCAACATAGGTTAATGGTTGGACTTCATGATCTTAAAGATCCCTTCCAACCTCAGCAATTCTATGATTCTATGACCGGGTGTTGTCAGCAGAAAAGGCATTGAGAACTTAGCAATAGCCAAAACCACCAGTGTGCTATCAACCCCAATTCTCATCCCAAATCCAAAACATAGCACTATACCAGCTGCTAGTAAGAAAGTTAACTCCATCCCAGCTGAAACCATGACACTAGTATTCAACCACTGTGTGGGAAACAGGGATTTCCAAAACCACAGGATTAAAGAGGATTCTATAGACATCCCAACTACTTGACAGCCAGTATATAGAGAAGGGCAGCATGCAAAGGCAGTGATATTTTAATAGTCAAACTTACCAAAGATAAAGATCCAGACTGAAAAGAACTGTCCTACTTCAGAATTGTCTTTTTCGTACACAGAGAGAATATAAGAAAAAGGGTTTCAATTAGGATGCTCTGCTTTTGTTACACTCAGTTTTGGAAATGCCCTGATAGCAGTTGCAAGTACTGATGAGATTACAGAGAAAACTGGAGAACACGGAGGCATTTAGGGCCCTGATCCCAGTAATGACAGCTGATGGGCATACAATAGGCACAAAGGACCGACCCTTTACTGGTTAAAGCCCTCTTAGAAGTCATCAATAAGAGCAGGAAATAACAAAATGGGACTTGGGGATAATGTAAGTGCATATATGTGGGGAGAAAGAAATCAGCTGAAACACTGAATTGGACAAAGACAGTGAGAAGGCAATAATGATGAAGGAGGCATAAGAGATGCAAAAGAAGTGAACTAGATATGAGCCTGCAAAGCAGTAGGAATAAAACTTACATTTTTTTAAAGAAGCCAGTATAATTTTGGACTGGACACCCATGTTTCTTCTACTCCAGGTTGCATGGGAAGTAGTTGCAAAGTAGCAGCTCCTGACTTCCAGTATTTGCAAGCTGCTCTCTGTAATGTGCCATTTACCCATTTCAGGGCTCATGAGCCTATTTGCATTATCAAATATAAGTTTGCATCCTTCTGTTCAAAGCTAATGGTATATTGATTTCACTTTAGTTTCAGGTTTCCTTAGGCATTTTTATTCTAATCTGTTCAAGGATAAGGACAAAGGGCCTTTTTGAATGTTCTGCTAGCATGCAAGCCAAATTCTTATGAAGCCTGGATAGTTCATGTTTAGAACCTTTAGCTGAAGTTTGAAGGACTTTGGTGTTCACAAACCATTTTCAAAACACTTTCAGAAAGTTTCTTGTCTTTGGTGCCAGCTCTAATGGATTTCTCGTGGGTGTACTGACAGGGATATGTGTAATTGTGGACTGAGCTTGATCTAGTTTGACTTCTGCAGTGTGCAACATGCTGAGGATGCATAACATTACTTTGTCTTACTCATTGGTAATGCTCTTGTGTTGCTTTAATTCTCAAACTGAACTGCATCCAGTTAAACTTCAGAAATTTTAGGCAAGTTGGAAACAAGTAATACCATAATGCTAGAAAGATTTTGGCAGAGAGAAGTGCGTTTTGGAGGAGAAAGCAATCACAGTGGGAATAGATTGAAGTTGGTGACTTAAAGGCAAAAAGTATGAAATAATAAGGCAAATCATAAATTAGTCTAGTCAATCCTTACCCCTGCAGAAAAACCTCCAGTGATCTTGCAGGCAGCTGTTTTAACAATGGACACTTAGAAGCATTTAGAAAATTAGTTTGCTATGATTTCAGTAGCATCAGGCACCTAACCTGCTTTTAGGAAGCTGAATTTAAGAAAACATGTCAGCTTTTGGTTCCACGTTAGTTTATGTGGAAGATGTTTCCTTACAAAAAGCCTTTCACTTGCAGAGTGCTGTCCCAGATGGATATAAATGGATACAGTCCAGAAGCATCACCTTACCGCAGTCTGTTCTGAAGGGATGAGAAGAATGTGACATATCTATTTTCAACCAAAGTTGAGTGGTAAAACCAAATAGTAAAACCTAGTAATATGATAAACCAAAACCTAAGCCTGGCAAAAGGAATTGCCCGATTGAGTTGTTCACTCTACCTATATGTTTGACAGTTATTCTGCATAGTATGAACAATCAAGTATATATAAGCTTTTGTACATACATAAGCATTTAAATGTGTTTTAAATCATCGACATGTCTGCCAACATAACTTACCAAATACAAACACTATTGCAGCATTACCTATTTATTCTGCAGGCAGCCCAAAACACCTGCTCTGAATGATGTCTGTACCTGCCACTCATTACTATCCTTGTTGGTAGTAGCTGCACTATTTTTCTCCATTAGGGTAGGTATGATATGACCTGCTTCATTCACTGTGCCTCGCAGACACAGGGCAAAAATGTGGTCATAGAATCATAGAATGGTTNTGTCACTACATGCCCTATGACCTGCTTCATCCACTGTGCCTCGCAGGGCCCCCTCTAGAATCTGGTCCCTGTGCTAAGGAGCATCGAAGCATCGATATGTGTAATCATAGACATGTGTTTCCTACTTGAGGCCTGGAACTGACTAATAGTTGTAAAGTCTAATGTCAAATCTAGAAGATGATATGAATGAAAGCTCTGTAACTGATTGCATTGCCAGGTGGGACAGACAGGGACACTCTGCAAATGCGGGGCAAAAAGAGAAAGAGGCAAAGGGGTCCGAGTCAGATCACAAAGGAGGAAAAAGTAGGATGATGTACTGCAAAGGATATTCTTCGTTGCAGCAAGTGGAATATGGTAGAAATCACAAAGGTATTTTCAGAGCTCACACACTACAGGAACACTTTATTGTGTCCTTCATCTCTGTGCAGATGTCAGCTTGACATCAGTGGGAGATCCTCTTGCTGCCTTTTTCAGCCTGAGGACCATCACCAAAAAGGACTTTGCCAGTCACTTCCCACTGTCAGTCACTATCCAAATCAGCATCACTCTGGTTAGAAATTGTACTCTTTCTGTCCAGCCACTTTTTCCCCCCTTATTGATACATCAGCTTAATGATAGCAAATGTTGCCAGACTAGTCTTGAAGGCTCCAGCTCTTCTCTTTTAAACCAGAAAGACCACGGGCAGCAGTGTTACAGCTTGTCTCTGCTCTGCTGCTAATGTACCTTATTCCCCAATGCCAATGACCTGCAGGGAGCATAAGAAATTGAATTCCTGCCTTTCCTGTACTTATGTTGCTAAAGAAAGAGGCTCATGGACACATTCGTCCTGTGACACAGACACCTATTTTTTGAGAAATAGGACTGAGAGCACAGGATAGCTCATCAGTGAAGAGAATCACACTTGTGATTGAACCTCCTGGCTGCTTCCAGCCTTCCTCTGGCGGTTTACTGGGGGGGAGGGGAATCTGTGTGACAAGATTAATTAATGCAAAAGCCTGTGCATAACTGCCTGTCTAGGAGGGGGACCAGGTCTAACCGGAAGGTGCTGAGACAGACAAGCGTGCACGGCAGAGTTAACTAGCTTATATACACTGTATGTAGTCCATACTATACAGCTAGTGGCCTTTTGTCAAGGTCTTTTGGTTATGAAGTGGTCAAGTTAGATGGTTTCCTTTCCCACACAACTGTGCTGCCTCGACCATGCTAGTGGGATGGCACAGGGAAACAGGCTGAACCCCCTGAAACCCAATTCTCCTCCATACTAGGTAAATGCTGGCTCAGATCCTTCTTTTGGCCCATAAGCATCACCTTTGCCTTGCTTCATCACTGTGGTCCTGATGTAAGCCTCCTTCTCAGCTGCATTTTGGGAAAGCCAAAGTCTACAATGCACGCAAAGGGCTTTATGTTTATGCAGTGGAGGGTGCTCTTCCTAACAGGATAGGGAAAGCTGTGGCCACAAATACAAAAAGCAGGTAATTCTATTTTCTACAAAAATATAAAGAAGAAAAATTCCATGGAGACATTCCTCAAATCTTTTTCTTTCATCTCCTACAAACCGTGAGAAATTCTGCTAAGAAATCCACGTCAAAAATGTACACGGAAAATAAATCCCTGCTTAGTATGCATGTGACTGGAGCAGAGGAGTGCTGTCCTTCGCTGGAAATCCGAAGATTATATTGTACCCAACATGGCAAAGCAGGCTTCTGTGAACAGCCTCTTCCAACAGCATCGAAGAGCAGTCCCTTTGGAAAACTGCTGGAAACACATTCTTGTGATAACATAACCAGCCACTGAGTGTCATCTTTGCTCCACAAACCCAGCTGAAATAGTACTTGAACGACAGAAAGGAGAGAGGATGCTTGACCCTTAAGGAGAGGTCAGATATGACAACTGTTAGGAGCTAGACAATTGTCGTTCTAAACGGGAGTGCTTTAATTAACTCACCTGCTTTAATAACAGAGCTCTCAGCCTCTCCGATCTGCAGTTTCTCTCTGATGTAAAGTAGGTATTTGAAATTAAAGATCACAGCTTGTTTCTAGAGAAGGGAAAGACCAGATTTCTTTCTGCTGTTGACTCCACTAACATCAGCAGTGTTAAACCAGGGATGGATTTGATCCAGTGACTCATAGGGCTGTGCTAATGGGGACCAAAACAATGCTTTTATATCTTCCTCTTCATAGTTAGTGGCTGGATCTCACAATGCAGCGATTGTTCTGTTTCCTTCCTCATTAATTAATCCCAGTATGTTGTTCTCCTGATTTGGCTTACAACTCCTTTTTATTGCAACAGATAGCCTGACTCTTATATTTTCCACTGAACACTGGTCAAGGTTTTCCATCCAGGGATCAAATGTGACCATAACTCTCATAATGGACTCAGCTTCCTTCTCAGCTCTTGCTGGGTGGGGTTTTGTGGGCCTTCAGGTCTGTTCCCTGCCAGGTCAGAGAATGCTGCCAAGACCTCAGGGATCTACAACACATTTCATGGCTTGCCAGGAGACAAGCCGTACCAGTTCAATTTAGTCCCAGATGACTTGGGACTCTGGGCAACCTCCAGCATGTCTCTTCCAAACTCTAGTTCCACATGGGCAAGGTCATGCACAAAGCCAACTGCTCTGAGATGTTCAAAGTAATTTTCATCTACCGTTAGTCTGCTGACACACCTTTGCCTTTACTTAGCCACAGAACTCCCAGCACCTTGGTTATCACTTCCTAATCCTTCTCCTTTACCATCTCCAGATGATCCTAGTCAGCACCTCATCCTTGCTGCTGTATCAAGAGGTACAGCTGAGCACCACTGCAGTAATCAAAACGTACTTATTGGTTTCTTGCTACTATATATAAGCTGTTAGGAAGTTTGAATCCCTGCTGGGGCTGATCAGGAAATCATTAGACTGAAGTAGAAGAAAATTAAATTCTAGAGGTTACTGTTCCTAAACTGTACCATAATGATGCAGAAAAATATGGAGATTCATGCAAGAGGAGGGCCCTGGATGCCAGAGGAAATTCTCCCCCAAGAACTTCTGATGGAAGGATAAAGAGAAGCATAGCAGTGTCTGTGGGTATATTTGCCATTTCACTTTGGTCTGTGTATCTTCTGTGCTGATGTATAAAGAGTTACGGTGTTGAGACAGCAAATGAACAGTATCTGCTTTCCCCAGAAATTTATCCTTGGCTCATGAAAACTGTAAACTCAGAACATCCAATGGGACTGTTCTTCTGCAAGAGGAGAAAATCTTGAATAAACCTGACCAATGGCACCTGAAGATACCTGAGTTTCGGGGCTTTCATTTCAGCCAACTGGCAACAGACTAATTGCAAGAACATGTCCCAGTGTCAGATACATTGGTCCAATCTCATAGGTGGAGCTCTGACCTTAAACTTGAAGGCTGACTTTAGTTCTAGGTCAGCTATTGAGCCATTGTCTCTCTTGTCTTGCCCACCAACCCAGTAAAACTGATGAAAAGTCACATGTTTTAAGAATTAAGTAACATTATTGCGTGCTAAAGATTTGAGCATGTCGGATCTGTAGTACAAATCCTCAGGCCTTAGCTGGGATGGAGGCAGTGACCTTGAAGTGTGACTTAAGAGAATTTGTTTTATTGAAGCACTGAGGAAAACCCTCCTGTCATGTTTCTTTTATATATCTTCAGAATGTAAATTATACAGTGACTGACTTTCAACCGAAGAATATGTGAATGCCTTTTTGCACCCAGTCACCAGGCAGGTTGGGCTGTCTGTATTTCACAAAATCACACAGCAGATAAGGTTTGAAGACACATCTGGAGCTTGTCTAGTTCAATTCCCCGCTCAAAACAGGGTCACCTACAGCAGGTTGCCCAGGGCAATGTCCTGTCGGGTTTTGAATATCTCCAAAGATGGAGTCTGTGCAAGTGCTCTGGGAAACACATTCCATGTTCAACCACCTTCACAGTACAAAGGTTTTTTCTTATTTTAAGTGGAATTTCCTCAATTTCAGTTTGTGCCCATTGCCTCTTCTGCTGTCACTGAACACCACTGAGAAGACTCTGGCTCCACTGTATTTACTCCCCTGAACGGGTAGTTGTACACATGGATAAGATCCTCCTGATCCTTTTCTGCTTCTGGCTGAATAGTCCAAGCTCTCTCAGACTCTCTTTGTATGACAGATGCTCCAACACCCTCATCATTTTCACAGCCTTTCAGAGGGATTGCTCCAGTATGTCCATGTCTGTCTTGTACTGGGGAGCCCAGCCCTGGACACAGCACACAAATGTGTCTCACCAGTGCTGAGTAGAGGGGAAGGGTCACCTCCCTCGACCTTCTGGCAATGCTTTGTCTAATGCAGCCCAGGAGATCGTTGGTCTTCTTTGCTGCAAGGACACATTTCTGTGTCATGGTCAACTTGGTATCCATTAGGACCCCCCAGGTCCTTTTCTGCAAGGCTGTTTTCCAGCTAGTTGGCACCCAGCATATGCTGGTGCATGGGGCTGTTCCTTGGAGGATTTTCCATTTCTTTTAATTTCATTATGTTCCTGTCAGTCCATTTCTCCAGCCTGTTGAGGTGCCTTTGAATGGCAGCATGACTGTCTGGTGTATCAATCATTCCTTCCAGTTTTGTATCACCCGAACACCTTCTGAGGGTACACAGTCCAATCATCTAGGACAGTAATGTAGATGTTAAACAATATTTGCCCCGGGATCAACCCTGAGGTACACCACTGGTGACTGGCCTCTGACTAGACTGCTGATGATAACAACCCTTCGAGCCTGGCAGTGGATTGTTTGTGACCTGCTGTGATACCCCTCCAGAAGACACCAGGGTGATTCAAGTCCCCCATGTGAACCAAAGACCATGAACATGAGTCTTCTTCCAGTTGTTTGAAGAAGGTGTCATCTACTCCTTTTTTTTCAGCTCAGGTGGCTTGTAGCAGACCTGTGACTGTATCACCCACATTTTTCTCACCACTAATCCTGACCCATAAGCTCTGAGCTGGCCCATCATCCATCCCTAGACAGAGCTCCTGCTGCTCTCACATATGGGGCAACTTGCTTGCCTTTCCAGCCTGTCCCTCCTGCAAAGCCTCCATCCACTGTAGCACTTGAGTTGTCAGAGCTATCCCACCACAGCTCTGTGATCCCAATGAGACTGTGTTTGACAAGTTTTCTCCTAAAAATAGAGTATTTTTATTGCATTAAAGTTAAATGGTCAGGCTTAACAGCCTTCAAATGCGTATACCCCTGTTCATATCAAAGCTTAATAAATAACCCTAACAAAAAAAATCACCTTAAAAGACGAGCTATATTGATGAAAAAAAAGCATCATGGGAAAGATGAAGAGGCAGCAGCTCAGAAAGCTAATATTCTTCAATAAAACATTAATGGAGTGGGAAAGACTGTGATCTAGTGAAATTTAGACCTCATTAAAGCCAGTGGGATCTCAAATGCCCTTTCTGGGCAGAATAAAGGGTGTAGGAAACAGAGGCAGAGGAAGATTGTTGGCACCCGAGGAGACAGTCCTCATGTTAGAGCTTGGGAAATAGAAGTGTTTGCCTTGGTGTTCACCGGCAGGTGGAGGGGTTTTTCCTTGCTAGGAGATCTACTTCTGCACCAGGAACTGCCTTGTAAAAACTATGCCAAACAGAGCTATGTGGTTATTACTATTTTTCCATGTTCTTGGTCAGTGTACAATCTTGGAGGATTGTATTAATCACATTTGTGTCAGTTTGTACCCAGGAACCCAAGAAGACTGAGTCCTTTTTGTATGCAGGCAAAGCAGTTCCTTTGCTAAAAATCTTCAACAGAAGAGATCCCCAAGGGGAGAGGGAGTATATGACATATTAGACAACGTGATGACCACAGATGTTATGCTAACCTTCCCTCTGCTTTCCATTTTTCTGCAAAAGATCATGCCCAAGTCCAGGCACACAGTTCAGAGAAGATCAGCTAATAAGAAAAGACGAGACCTTGAAGGAAAGGAGTGACGGAAAGAGAGAAAGTGCTAAAAATGTAAGAGCAGCCAGTAAAGAGTGAAGCTGAGGTGAAGGGAAGGAGAAGGTTGGAGTGAGTCACAGTGAGAAGAAAGCAGTGGCAGACCAGAGCTTTCCAAAGAGCCAGACATCTCCACTTTGGATGCCCTGGGAAGTGCTCCTATCCACTAGACGTCCCCAGGCCTGCATGGCAAGGAGTTAAAGTGTAAGTATTATCTTACCTGGGATGAGGAAGCACGTGATGTTCCCCTGAGTTGGAGCTGAAGAAATATCCTGTTAATAAACCGGTAGTTTTCTTGTCCATCTGCCTGGAGATGAGAACCCAATGTGCTGCCATGAACTCTGTTTTTTTTCAACGTTTCTGGATATTTGTCACTTCTGATTTTTGCATCCCTCCTAGACCTGGAGACAACGCTCAGCGCTGTAGGAGGACAGAGAGCCAACACGATGCAACATGCAGGCTTGCTTCCACTTTGTAGATATAGTTTGCTCTCACTTCAAGCAATTCGTGGAAATATTCATCGTCTTTAGGAATCCTTCTTTCAGTAAGGTTTGGGACCTGATGAAGCATAATTAGATCATTTTTTAAGGCAAGACCCAGAGTCATGTCACTGATTCAACAGCTACAAGACAGAACAATCTAGCGTGGAGTTAAACACCACTTGCCTTTACACCCAAGCTGTTTCCCCTGGAGCATTATTTCATTATCTCTGATTATTTAGTCACAAAGATTTAAGGAATAAGGACAAAAATCCTGTCTTCTTGGTATGCCTTAAAACTGGTACAGAACTTGCAATGCCGATATTAATAAAGGGTTGCAACAGTTCAGCTATTAATACATTTTCTCTGGCAGAGCTTAGCAGAATATGATGAATTTTGGGTAGAGTATGTTATGCTAATTAGCATAAATATAGGAAAGACCTTTTCCCTTCTGAATATAAGAATACTCAAAATGAATAGTGCAGCTAACATATGCACACAGGAACATAAGATTATATGTATCACTGGCAACATCATCTTATTAGCTACGAACATATGTTTTGTACAAGAGAGGCTCTGATTGTTAAAGGAAGGGCAGAATACTGGCAGATGAGGTGAGGAGAAAGAAGGAAGAGATGGAACTCTCATGATAAAGTTCATAGAGACAACCTTGGACACTTCTTAGACCGAAACCTGCCTGTTTCTATACAATATATAGCACAGTGTCTTCGGGGTCTTTTGAGGAAAAAAAACCAACAATGATACAGCCACCTGCCCCCTCCCCTCATCACATTTATATCAGTTAATTAATGTGGGCTGCTTTTTTTCCCCTCTTCTAATGAGAGCCATCCTGCAAAGAAAAGGGGGAAAAACCAAACCAACAAAAGATATCTTTCCCCCCAATATTCCAAGTGTTCACTTTTATGGAAATGAACTGCCTTGTCTGAAATGTTTCCCTATATCATTCACAAGACCATAATTACCCCATAGGAGTAAATGGTTGTGGTTTATTTTTCTTTCTTTTCCTTTAAATACTGTCTTGAAATAAGAAATGGAGAAACTTCCAAAGCTTTCATAATCAATTGACAGAATTGTATACTGTGTATGAAATATTTCTTTTAGAAAGATAACCGGGACCGTGTCACAGCGGGAGCTACAGTAGGATAATGAAGCACAATCCTCCTAATTACAAGACCAAAACAAAACAAAATGCTAATGTTTCTCAAATCACATGTAGTGCACAGACATAGTCGATGTTGTTAAAGTGGAGGTCTTTATATCTTCCGCCTTGCCTTTAGTGTCCCTTTAAGCCAACCACTGCTGTTGTGGTGGTTCACATAAAGCAGAGTTTGGCTCGTGTTTATTGATGGCTCTGATATAAAATGATTTAACCACCTGAACCAAAAGTAGGGATTTAATGGGCAGTGCGAATTTTGGATTTGAAGGCATGCGGGGCATAAGGTTGGGGCAAGGATATCTTACAAAAGTCCAAGGGTCACCACCGCGGACTGCTAAAATTTGCTCCTGTTGACACTGCACCGAGTTTACTGTAGGTTTTAGTGAAAGTTTTATCAGGCATCTGGTGGAAAAGTCCACTAGGAATGGTGGGATTATTAGGTAGCCTTTGGGTCAGACCTAACATAGAGAACTTTCTAGTTACTTGAGATTGAATTGTAATTTCTCAGTGAATGCTGATGAGCAATTTTAAATATGAGTGTAAGAAGAGGAAGTAGAAACAAATGGACAACAGAAGTTCCTTTCATTTTTCATTCAGAAACTGCCAGAAAAGTCTGCTTTCTTCATCTCAAGATGAGAAAATGGCATCAGATGCCATATTTGAAGGACTCTGAGCAAATAAGGATATGAGCAACCTGATCTAGCAAAGTTCCCCACTGACTTCCTAGAGATTTACATATTTTTTTTAAGACTGAATGTTTCTATTTGACCTGTGTTGTGGTGCTGCATCATAAAAAATTAAGATGATACACAATATCTTCTATTATTCAGTATTACTCTGAAGATGCATCAAACGGAGTATGTTTTCCAAACACAGGACGGTCCGTCTGCTGTTACTTATGTTGCAGTAAATTCTCTGAGGGATACATTATATGACTCAGAATCAGTTTGAAATAACGCAGTCCCACTTGGTTCCTGGTAATCACATTGGAGATGCACTGTGCACCATGCTATGCACAGAACATGTTGTCTTACTTGTATCCATCTTTGTGGCCTCTGCTTTCTTTCAAGTACAAAAAAACACAGGGGTAGGACAACAAAAATTCAGGTTTTGGTGAGATAGCCTTTGTGATTATGGTTCTACTCTGTGTGGTTTTTTATAGTAAAAGGAATAGATGTATATATAGCTCCACTATAAGCCTGACAGCTCCTTATCCTTTCTTTTCCATGGTGAAGGTGGAAGGAAAGAGAAGGCAGAACTGAACTCAGCCATTCAGATACAAAATGCTAGATTTTTTTTTTTTGCATTAAATATTATATATCTTTATTTACAAAATGCCTGTATCACTTATTTTTGACCCAATCAGTACAGACTTTTACATTTGATACAATACAAGTGTGATAAAGGCAAAAATAATCTTCAAAATGTTGTGTGGATTGAATATCTGCTTTTTAAGAGAAATGAAATAGCAATAATTTGCAACAGGCTTTGGCTATTTAGACAGGTACCTCAGAAAGCATGTATTTCTCATTCTGCCCCAGCAACATTTTGTTGAAGGTCTCTATTTAGAAACATAGATGGTGAATGTCTTGAAGAGGGCCACAGAACTACAGCTGCTCCAATCATATTCTGTGTAATTTTGATTATCAGGATCCAAGCATAGGACCTGCAGTGCATGGATGCAGTTCTTTGAGGTTCAAGGTGGACTCCTGCAGTCCTAAAATTAAGTGGTCTAAGGTGCCTGACAGTTCTTTGAATTTAATTGCTCAGAAGAACATGAAAGTTTTTTTACACGTTATAGAGATATTCTGAATACTGTGCTTATTTTTCCTCACACATGTTCTCTGTCAACCAGATAGAGTTAAGTTTGCCTCTATCTCACTGGTGCACTGTAAACATTGGTTAAGTGAAGAGCTGGAAGTATTTAATTATTGTGATAATATGAGGCCATTATATCCCATTGATTGTAGGTAGCTGGCTCTAGGGAATGCTCTGTATAAGCATCTGAAGTGCTTTCCAGATACTAATTATTGCCACAAGACTATCATTCCCATTTGAAGGTAGGGAAATTGAGGTATGGATCAGTAAGCATTGGGGCTTTCAAACATGACAAATCCTGGTCGAGATGCTGAAATCCATAGTGAAAATTTCCGACTAATTGCAGTATTTTCCTCTTACCAAGGTCGATGGAAAGCTGTCAGGATTTACAGAGGTATTCCAAAGATCTGAAGGAGGACTTTTGGTTTGGCTGTCATGCTTGCCCTTAGCTTTTGATCAATTCTGTTAGTGTAGAACTTATGGTGGTTAATAAAGCTTGTGCCTTGGTGATTTAAGGGCAAATGCTGGAAACTGCGGGCCACGCGGCTTGCTCCCTGCCGTGCTGTGAGCTGCTGGGGTGAGACCTGGGAACTCCACATGCAGCCTCCCAGATCTCCTTCCCTTCCAGCTTTCAGCCTCCAGCAGCAGCAAGTCACACTTCTAGTCCAGCACAGCTACGCCACAGACGGAAATGCCAAAAGGCAGCTGAGGCAGTGAGGAGGAACGTGGGCTTCTCTCCAACGTGCACAAATATGTAACGTCTCGCTAATGCATTTAAATTAATGCTCTTGTAGTTTCCTGGTAAGAACAAAAATATCTTGTGGTGCAGGCACTTTCCCTTTTAGTGAACAGTGATGCCTCTGAAGAACGAGGTCTTGACAGTCTGAAAGAATTAAGTCTCTTTTCAAGTAGAAAGGTCAGCTACAGGCGAAGGAGCTGCAACGAGAATACCTTCAAACTGCTCTGTCGCTTACCTCCATGATGAATTGCTGGGAGCTCTTTCTCCAAGGCTAGATATATTTAGACTTTCATTGATAGATCATTCTTTAAAGGGCAGATTGATTGGGCCAAGATATGAGCAGACCAGTTGTAATTTGGCCTGAAAGTAGGTAGTGATCTGGCAAAATGGACCCTCATCTGCAACTCTTCCCCTTAGTTCCTTTTCTGCTGTAAATCTGCCTTTGTTCACTAACTGGCCTCTAATTTCATAAATCTGCCTTTGTTCACTAACTGGCCTCCGTGCTGAACTCTGCTACATTCAGAAGTGCCAGCAGGAACAAGGAACATGAAAATGCCCAGGAAGACATTTTCACACATTTAAATCTCTTGAAGTGGTGGCATTGAAACATAGGCTGCAAGATTCTGGTGAGCTGGAGGGTGCAGCGTGCTCCTCTGCAGGCAATAGCAAAGTCTTGGGATGGGCTCTGGTCCTTGCACTGTCCAAAGCTTCTGCCCTGCAAGGTGCTGTAATTTCCAAGACCTCACATGGTGGCATTAAGAGAAAGTGGTCCTTTCCATAGAAACCTAAAAGCATATTCCCCCAAATGGACCAGACATATTATTTTTGTTAACCTGCTTTTTTCCCCCTGAAATCAGAAAAGTGGGTTTGAAGTGCTCTTCTGGAACTGCAGAGAGGTGCCTGACCCCTGCTCCAGGGAACTGTCCCCATTGGCATCACACATCTGGAATGGTAAATCCCAGTCATAGAAAAGAGAGACCATCAGATCCCCCAGGCTCTTAACTTGTCTTGAATGTTTTGCAATCAAAAAAGAACATCTTTTTACCTTAGTAGAGCAATGACCAGCTTAGGTAGCCAAAAACTACAGAGACAGCAGTCAGAAGTAATTTCCACATAGGCAGAATTTAGCTTGTTTGTGCAGTAGGGAGGAAACCACGGCACCCTGAACTCCAGCTGCTCCAGCAATGCCCCTCGGTCAGCAGCAGTCTTGGGTGGGGTTTCGGGTATCTGAGACTGTTAAGATGCTACAACTACATCAACAGATTATGTTACAAACACAGGGAGGAAGAGATGTCACACTGGAAAGGACCAAAACCTGGGCTCTGGGTATTGCCGGGTCACTGACTGCAGAGCAAAGCTGTAAAAAACCTAATGCAAATGCAATTCCCTTAAAAAACCTCGTGCAACTTCAACAGGACTGCAAGCAATCTCAAGGCTTGGAAAGGACAGTAGGAGCAATTTGTTTCTGTCTATTCAAAATGCCGTGTTTTGTCTTTGGCCAAATTTCTTATTTGATTCCTATTGGATTGAACCTCTAAAAGAGAACTGTGAAATGGTAAAACAGACACTTCAAACAAACCTTAAAATAAGAAGCTTTGACTCTGTCCAAACTTCTGCAAAATAGGTAAAAAACCCTCCACACAAGTTCATACATGTAATTGTTTTCCTGTTAACATGTTTTGAGTTTGACCAAAAAAATGTTCCCCCTCAGCTCAGCTTGAAGCCTCATCATGATCTCAAGAGACAGAATCAAGAGACAGAAGCTTTTGTTCCTATAGCTTTCTAGAAACGTGTATCAAAAACTTCAGTGTGAGGGTTCATAATGAACCTGGATATCGCAAATGATCTTCTGCCTAACACAGAAGATCAAACTGGAATGAAGTTTGAGTGCTCTTCAGTTTGGCTTCAGCCTCCGACAAACCAATCTCCAGCCACAGTCAAAGCCCAAGCATCTCCTGCTGTGAAAATGAGACGGGACAGCTAGATGAACAGACAAGCATGCGAGGAAGAAAGATTTTGGTTTTCATCAAAAAGCCAGAGAATAAAACGGATGTCTAGCTCTGGAGCCTAGGAGGTTATGACAGCCTCTTTAAAGGTGAAACTTTACAGCGCTGAGTGGGATTTCAGGCTGTCTGAAGATTCAGACAGACATAGGGATATGTGGCCTTGCTACTGAACCTCGGTTAAAAATGTATCAAATCTGCCCAGTTTACAGAGTCCACAGATCAGCAAATGGACAGCTGACTGACTGGGAAAGGCTTGTTTGGTCCCTGCTGCTCAGGGATGCTGCCCTGGCCGGCCATGCACGTCCTCAGTGTCCGCCCCACGGAGAAAGCAGTGCCCTGGTTTAAACCTCCCCGAAGCCCTGAGCATGAGGAGCTGCTCAGACACTGAAACTTTGAATTATTGTTTGCCCAGCCTTTTAACAAGTTCTTACCAAACTTACCGATCTTGTTGTTTTTATTTTTTAAACTGAAAAGGAATAAGCTTTCAATCTATTTTTAGTGAACAAAAAGTGATTTGTTTCTACTCCCAAAACTTGTTTACAAGAAAGTATAATAATTAAAAAAGAGCTTAATCACATGTTGATTAAAAAAAATAATTTCTGTTTTAATCAGTTCATACCATTCAAAAGAAAGCTCTGAGACAGTCTTTAACGTATTGCTGAAGAATTTCCATGGATTTATGTTCCTGGCAAAGTTTTCAGGTGTCAGACCACTATTCTCATATCTGGGATGTGTCCACTCCTCAGCAAGCCCTGAACTAAATTACCGATGAAATAAATGACAGTGACTTCAGGCGCTGAAAGAAACCATCTGGTGGAGATGAGACTAACAGATGTGCTTTCACTGCCGGTACCTCAATCCACATACTTAAGAAGAGCACTGCTATATACCTCCTCGTTCACCTGCTTATTAATAATGTAGCATTTCTGTTCTTGCAGCACTGAGGGATCCCATTCATCACGCCAGGCCCTGCGTAGTGCCAGACCTTGGAGTCTCAAAGCACCGAAGCCCTAATTCTCCAGCGAACTCAGCACGCTGGCCTTGGAAGAAAATGAAGCACAGGACCAAGTCTTAGGGAACCAAGACAAACAACTGCTCCCCGAATGGCACATGGAGTGATATTGAGCACAGCCACACAGGGAATAAGTAATAGCAGGAAGAGAAAGCAAGATCTTTTAAGTGCTACACCTACGTATTAATTGTCAAATCAACTCTCCTCCTGAACAGATGACAGCAAATCTTACTGCTTCCTGCTGTGTCTTCTAGACATACTGTCTCTGATCATGGTTTCTTTCGATATTCCATTCCGAAATCAAGTTAAGCGATAATATGATTTTAGAAGCACATCCATATTGCCACTGGGCAGGTACCCTGGACTCACCCAGTCCCACATCTGCAATGTTCCAGCAAGTGTGACCTACTGGGTAAGGCAGAGGGTTGCTCCAAAGCAGAGCCTTGCGACCTTGTTCTTATGGCTACTTCCTAACCAACTCTTTTGAAGAACAGCAAAGATATTGGTAGTAGAAACAGGGTGTTCTGACAGCGCAGGGTCCCACATCATTGAAGGTGGGAGGTGTGGACATTTGCTGTCCAGAAAGGTGGAATAAATATGCAATTTGGCAGATTCCTGGGGCATTCCTTGCTCACTAAGCTACAAGCATTATGCTATAGGTGGGAGCTGCAACAAAAGTATAGCCACGCCATAGTTTCTTGCCTGAAGTTGACTTTGCTGCTGTGCAGGTTGATCATTATTTAACTTTGTGCAATAAACTACAGTTTTCTACAATCAATGATAATCCATTTCTCTTATTGAAAACTAGCACACAGCAGGTGCAAATTATGAAATAGAAAGGCAACATTTGAGAACATAGATTTGAGACCATCATTCAAAGGGGACATTTGTATTAGGGTGGGTCTGTTCAGCTGCAAACCAGGTAGAAAAAAATTTGTGAGCTCCTGGCATTGTGCAGCTCACTGTTGTTTTCAGCACAAAGAGACCGCACGGGCAGGAGAGCTGTGCAGAATGTCTGCACTGAGAGAAGCCACCTGGAAACTGAGGTATGTGTATGGTGTTGACTTGAAGGCTTTTGCTGTTCCTTCAGAGCTGCAGTGTTCAGAAAGACCTTAAGGAGCTGCTTACCAGAGATTGCGTCTGATGAGAGGGGAAAGTTGGCAGTGGTTTTTGCGTCTTGTTAGAGACAATTGGGCAAGGAAAGAGAGGCTGGAAATAGATTTTCACTTTTACATTTGCAAAGACGGAAGTTATCCTAACACAGGGCAATTTGTTCCTATACTTGGGGGAGGTGTTAAATGGCATTCTTGGAATATCGGACTGAAATCTTGCTGCTACCAATGACAGCGGACAGCAACTTTGCTCATAGAATGATTGCCAGCCCTCAGGCTCTTTCAAAGGATGTTCTCCTCTCAAGAACTGAATGTGAAATAGGGATAGCTTTGCAAAGCAGAGTTGGGTTCCACGTGTGAAGGGCTGATAGTTGTGAATCATAGCACACTTCTGGGTTAAATTCCTTGAAAATAAAATATATGTCAGGTACTTCAATCAATCCTTTGTGTAGCTGGGTGTTCAGAAGTCAGAAATGAGGTAATATTTAATTGTGGAGTCTTCAGCCCTGGATATATCCAAAAACCGTTTGGACACGGTGCTGGGTAACTGGCTTTAGGTGGTCCTGCTGGCGCAGTGGGGTTGTACCAGGTGACCTCCAGAGGTCCTTTCCAACCTCAACGCGTCTCCGATTTTGTGATTCTGTGAATACTTAAAGACTGCTTCCTATCTATCAGAGAGAGCTCCAATTGAAATTATTAGGAATCTGCCGGAATAGGACTCCCGAGTGTTGTAAAGCAGGCTGTACCATGATGGCTTCATAGCCATCATCACCATTTCAGTTTGCGTGATTCTTTGTACAACCAGTTATGGTCCTACCCAGAGCTAGTGGTGATGTTGTACTAGTATTCAACCATACTCATATTTACCAGCAGTGATGGAGCCCGTGTCAGGAAGAAACATAATTCTGACACCCAAGACATTCAAAGGCCTCTTTTTGTCTATCTCCATTAGAATGAACTTGACTGAGGAATTTGTAATGGTAAGTTTATAGCAAATATAAACTGATATTCCAAGGTTTCTCCCATATGTGGCCACCCTTCCCCGCTCTTCTACCTGAAATCATGCTGTGTGGCCACTCCTATTCAGCATAAATTTAGATGCATTGGATAAATATTTCCAGCAAATACCCCAAAGAGATACTGGTTTGCTAGGCCAGGCTGCTTCCTCGGTTAAAAGTGGACAGCAGAAAGGAAACCAGTGGGTAGGTTCCCTGAGAGACACATCCTTGCAAACATGACTTCTTCAGGTCTGAAGGCAAAGAAGGAATTTGGTGTGAGCCCTTTGTAAAAGCATTAACAGGCTGCACCCCCAAGTAACTCCAGAGTGACCTCGTTTGTTGTTGAATCCATAGCACGATCAAATTTCCAGTGCTGTCATTCCAGTGCATTATTCTGACGTTAGGGAAAATACCCAATTAATAGACTCACTTTACAACACAGACACTGTACAAGGCGCAATCTGGAAACTTTAAAATTATCATCTGCAAAGAAACGGAAAATTCATTTCAGTCAGTAATGATTCCACTACATATTCCTCAGCATTGCCAGCTGTAGTGATGAGAGTTCAAATGTCAGGATTTCGGGCTGATCCTGTGATGTCCCAACACCTGGATGTGAGACTCGCCCGTTACTTTCATTCACTTACAGTCAGGAAAGGACATGAGAAATATCAAGAGGCTCAGAAAAAGTTGCACAAAGTGAAATTAGATGAGGGAAAGCAAAAGACCCATGAAGACCCATCTTTATTTGCTTGTTCTCCTTCCCTGAAGAACCGCGCTCTTTTTTCAGGCAGCCCTTTGTCGTTTAACGTAAGAGAGCTGTTGTGTCTCCTGCGCTGAAGGGGTGTGCCTGGAAATGAATCATAGTAAGGCAGATCCAAAAGCCTGAAAAGGTTAAGCATGCTCTGCTGATAAATAAATAAGGAATAAAAAAGTTTCGGATAAGTGTCTTTTTCAAGAAAGACAAGGACTAGAGTGGTCAGGGCTCGGCAGAGCAAGGAAGGACTCAGGAGTCCAAGGTTTGGAGCTGCTGCTGGACAAGGCCCATGCAATACATAAACCTCGCTGGCTGAAATCCCTCCTCCTGTCTCAAAGACAAGGACTGTATAAAATGATGGGACAAGGTTATGGATGCACACATGCTTTCTGCTCTATGCCATGGATTCAGTGAGGTGAGCATCAGTGAATTATGGATGCTCTTTTGATTGGTTTGCAACGATCTTTTAATGGCATTGAGACGGTGCGAAGTTACAGTGTATTGATTTTCTTTTGTCCATGCAGTAATTTGTAGTGGTGGAGATTTATTCTCCTCTTTATGTTTCCCACGAAGCTAGGAGGCAGCGAGGCCAATGGCAGCCGGCGGTTGGTCTCCCATTTCTATGGATGGCACAGGCGGCCACCTCTTGCGCTCAGAGGGTCGTTGAGTGCCAGGGGACTAGCTTAGGGAGAGCAGGGTGGGCACAGGTGATCTCTGTGGACTCATTTCCACCACTGACAGGCAGTGATATTGTCTGCTAGGTCAAAGCTGCTGCAGTAGCAATCCAGGGAACATTAGACCTGCCAGCTCTCAGACCAGGGGACCTGTCCTGGTAAGTCTTTCCCTCAGGTAAGCACTGTTTCTATGAAGGTAATTTACAGTTGGTGTTTTGTTTTGCTGGTTTGTGTGGGTTTTTTTTTGATTTTTTTTTTTTTTATGAGTTTTGTGCAGTTTGGGACCAGCAACGCCAGCTCCACAGTTATTCTGACCCCAAATGAGAGCTGATGTAGCCTCTGGCTTGCAGCTGCACCTTGTTGCTGCAGAGAAAAGGAAAACAGCTTGAGGCAGCAGCTACTTTTCATCAGGCTCATCTGCAGTCTAGGGAAGGGAGAGCTGGCTGGCATAACTCTCTTTTATATTTCTGCACAGCTTTGAGATTTCATGGACATCTTCACCCCTCTTCAATCAGCAGATTCAAGGAGCAGACACTGATTTCAGTCTCCCCAACAAGACTTTTGTGTGCCGTTCTGGCTGGCCTGGTTTTGTGGAGTTCATGCAAAGATCTGGAAGCCAGAAAGTGGCATTTTGATCGCTTTGACCATCTGCAGATCACAGACTGTAACTTCAAGTTAAACTAGGCCATAACTTTTAAAAATAAAGATCAAACCTACAAATCTGACTTAAGACCAAGTCTTAGAGTGTTTTGTTCTTGACTGTGCTGTTCCACTGGATGACCGTTAGGTTTCATATAATAAGGTTAGGAGACCTTATTATTGCGTACAACTATCTAAAGGGTGGGTTGAAGGAGGATGGAGCCAGACTCTTTTCAGTGGTTTCCAGTGACAAGATGAGGGGCAATGGGCACAAGTTGGAACATAGGAAGTTCCGTTCAAATACACAGAAAAACTTCTTTACGGTTCAGGTGACAGAGCACTGGCACAGGCTGCCCAGGGAGGTTGTGGAGTCCCCTTCTCTGGAGATTTTCAAGACCCGCCTGGATGCAGTCCTGAGTAATGTGCTCTAGGCAATCCTGCTTTAGCAGGGAAGTTGGACTAGATGATCTCTAGAGGTCCCTTCCAACTCTGAAAATTCTGTGATTCATTTTGTGTTAGTTTAGCAGGCAGAAGCAATAGCCACAGCTTAGACTCCCTCAATTGTAAGCCCTAAAAAAAAGAGCTTGACATGTAACTATAAGAAAGAAGGAGGACATGGATGCAAAAAGAGGAGAGAGGAAATGCTTGAGCATATCAATGCTGCCCAACACTGCAGTCACAGCACATGAGCTAGGTTGGGTGTTTGAACAGCAGAGCTGCGGCAGCACAGTGCTGTGTCTGCAAGAGCAATCCCCTAAATCAGCCCCAACGGGGCTTCAGGTCTCTTTTATGGCAAGACTGCTCCTACTGCCTGAATTAGATGGGGTATCAGTGCCGCACTGTGTACTTACACTGCCTCATTTGGCATTCATTAGTAGGTGCTTCCAGACTGCACTGGCACATTGGTAGGTTTTGTGGGCATCCGAGCAGTGAGTTTTAACAAAATGGTTTAAAAAGATCGTGAGATAGGTTTGTGCGTGGATGGAGTCCTCCTCAAAACCTTTGGAGCTTCGGAGGAGAGAGCATGAGGGTGCTTGATGGAGCTTCTACCAAAGGTCAAGCGGAGGTTAGTGTTAGAGACCAGCTAAAAATGGGATTAGATCTTATCACCCTAAATGAGAAATGAGATGCCTTGAAGCACTCCAGAAATTTTGCTTGATACAGTAGAGGAGCCAGCAGAGGGATAGAAAGAGAAAGGCAACAAAATTCAACACCACTTGTGTGCTTACAGTGAAACTGAGATCCCACCTAGTTCTGTGTTTATACAGCTTCACCCTCCATGTGCTGGGTCTTGTTATTCCTGAGACTGCTAGGTCAAGAGGTCCTCAAGCTTCAAATCTTTCAGCCCAGAAAATGATCCCTGTGGTTCTGCTCTTCAGCACCTTTCTCAAAGCGTGTCCTACTAAAACAGGATGCGACATTTTAATGACAGTTTCACTCACACTACAGACAGTGGTGTTTTCTGCTCCCAGTTCCTAGATATCCCCCTGCCCATTTTTTCAAGTACCAGATCTCTGTTCCTCTGTCACTGAAGCTCATGAGCAGCTGTTTGCCCACTTTGCCCCTAAAGCCTTTTGTGGAGTAACTAGTTTTCCGTTTGCAGCTTTCCTTCCTGTAAACGTGATCCAGATGTTCCAGCTGAATGTGCATGTGGCTCTACTAAAACATACTGTGTGTGTTTGTGTGTGGTTTGCCAAGCAGTCCTGTGCTTTGTCATTCACAAGAATCCAGCTGATCTGTGAATAAGCCAAGGTAAAGCCATATTATCTTGACCAACAGATATAATCCCTTCCTGTTTTCCTCCGATTTTAGGCTATAACCTCTTCGACTGAACCAGTTCTCTGTTTGACCAGGGCCAGCATAACCTACTGGGAGATGCTCATCACAGGTCCCTCTGCACACTCTCAACGGAGCCTGTTACATCCTCCTGGCTGCAAACTCCAGCTCGGCAGAAGCACTTGCTTTTGATTACGGAGATCTCCAGTGTCAGCCAAGGAGGTGGATATCAAACCTGTGCACGTTGGGTGCTGCCAGCAACACACCATAAATAATAGTAATGGAGCGTAATTGCTCATCAAGCCAAATCATAGCCTGGAGTGTTCCATCTGGCCAAACTCTCTTTGACGTCAGTGGGAGCTTTGCCAGCAGATGTGCAAGAGGATTGGGGTCCCAAGCAGTGATACCACCAATGAGGTGCTGTAGCATCAGTACCAGGGGCTGATTAACCCCCCTTTGAAATTGCTGGGTGTCTTTGCGCTTATTTAGAAGCCTTTAGCTAACTCCCCTTGCGTTATGCTGCTTCCCAGCCGGTACGGCTACATCTGCACAACAGTTATCCCAGATGGAGCATGGAGGAGGAGAATTCCTGACACTGAGCGATGGGATTTTAAATTTGGAGAGGAGATGGAAACTCTTTCCTGTTGGGTCTTAAGAGGTGGTTTGTACGGGGGTGATTTGGGACTTGAAAATGTCCGAGAGCCTGTCTTTTGGAGGATGCAACTGAAAAAAACCCAACGTGCAGTTGATACTGAAAAGCGTTGTGTCCCTGGTGTAAGGGCTATAAAAGCCGAACAAGCTGGTGTGCCTGCCTATCAATCACCTACTGCTATTTGACATTGGTGCAACCCTTTGCAAGTGAAAATAATTTACTGTCATTCCCCCCCTCGACCCCGTGAAAATTATTTACCATCCCCATTTCGGTTTGAACATTTACTGTTGTGGTTCAAAACTGTGATGAACTGGTTAGCTATAAATTTTCTCTCCTTCCCCCTTCTCCTCCCACCTCTTCCTATGTAATACTGGGATGAAGGTTAAGACATAGGGTGTTATCTGAAGTAAGTGCTCTATTCTCAGTGCCCCATACATCCTCGCTAATGCTTATAGCTCCCCTGTGGTATTGGGAAGTATCATTGCTATTGTACTAAGGTAGAGCAGGAGCTGGAGAGAGATAAATGGCCTAGTTATCAAAACTTCCTAGCCTCCCACAGCCCTCCTTGGGAATACAGCTATAAATGACATTCAAATGATGCTGATAGATGTTAGCTGAGCGAGGAGCAGAACGTGTGTGTTCCCGGTGCCACACTCAGGCCAGCCACTTCTTGCTGATAGTGTCATGGAGATCTCAGCTAACCTGACACTGGCTGCTGAGGCGATAGCCGTGGGGGTGAGATACCGCGCTGTCTGCTCGCATCTGCTTTGTGGACAAATCCCTTGGGGCTGCAAAGGTTCAGAATCGGATGGAGCCTGAGACATATTAATGCTGGAGCTTGCAGAGCTGAAGGCAGATGTGGTAGCTACAGACTGGGAAGGGAACGGTAGCAGGGGTAGCTCCAGGCTGGGAGAGCCATTTTTTTCTTCTTTGGCACTGAACCTGCTCAGTTTGGACCCTCAGAGGGTCCAAATATCAGAGGGAAAATGGTCCTTCTTCCACCCAGCAATGCAATGGCAGAAGTGTCATTTTTGAGTGACCTGGGACATCTTCAATAGTGGCCTGTAGTCTGGCCCAAGGTAGTATGAGCACTGCAGACCTGTGGTAGGTCCAAAAAAACACTTCCAGGAGCTTCCTTTCCATCTACTGTCCTTCCTGGTGTGGGAAACAGAAGGACTGCTCAGATCGTAAATCCCTTGGGGAATGGAGCAGGAACAGCTCGAGTAGGTGGCAAATCTGCTTCTCTTATGAGTCTGGAAGGGCTCTTGTGTGTCTTGGCATCTCTTCAGGAGATACCAGGAAAACTCCCCCATCTGGAGGAGGAGGACCACTCATGAAAACAACCAGCAATCTGTAAGGCTTTGTCTTCTTTTTTTTTTATTTTATTTTATTATTTTTATTTATTATTATTATTATCTGGTAAGACAGAAAGGCTCGATTAGACCCTTTGTATCCTCCCAGGGTGTAGCTATGTGAACGGCTCAGCCCTGCAGGCAGATTTTCACCCAAGAGCAGCTCTGCGAGGAGAGGGGCTGTTTCTAGTGTGTTGTGGCAGAAATCCCGGGGCACCAAAGGTGCAGGGCACACAAAACCTGTCGCTTCCCATCCTCCTTGCAGCCAAAATCACATCCCTTCAGGATTTAGGTCGGAGACTGGACCGGGATGCTAAAGGGGAGTGGTGGAGGGGGGGTAGCTGTTAGGTCCGGCGGTCAGGGCAGCCCCCCCCGGGGCTGCAGGTAGGCTTGGCCCCCGCCGCTGCTCCCTCGAGGTGCTACCCGGGCTGGGGACGCAGCCCGGGCTGGGGACCACTGCCTGGGCTGGGGACCACTGCCTGGGCTGGGGCAGAAGCAGCATCTCCCGCAAAAGACCCGTGCAAAAAGCATCTCCCCGGTGGGGCTGGGGGCTGCCCGGCCGTGCTGCCCCCCGCAAACCCCCGCTCCGCGGGCGGAGGCTCCGGCTCGGCTCGGAACGAACCGCATCGGCCGGCAGCGCCTCCAGCCGCCCACCCGCCGCCTCTCCCGGCATCCTTCATCCCCATCCTCCGCTCCTTCCTGCTCCGGCGGTGAAAGCAACCCCCCGCCGGGGGCCGGGGATGCCCTCCCCCTCCTCCTCCCCCTCCCCTCCCCTCCCGCCGCAGCGGGGGAGGGGGGCTGTGATGCTGCAGGGGGATCCCCGGGTGTCGAACGGGGTCTCCCCTTCCGCCGGCTGCCGGGATCTCCCCAGCTCGGCGCCGGCGACCCCAGCGGCGGCTGCTGGGGGCTGACAACCGGGGGTGGGGGTCGGGTGGTTGGGA
>VUYV01000046.1:5270118-5294912 GCA_008711295.1 Anarhynchus alexandrinus
CGGTGGCGGCGGGGCGGCGAGCGGCGGCGGGCGGCGTTGGCGACCCCGAGCAGGGTTCGCTAGCCCTGGGCACCGGAGCCGACCGCGACGGGACGCTGCTGCTGGAGGGCGGCGGGAAGGAGGAGGGCGGCAAGCGGAGCCCGCCGGGGCTGGGGCTGCTGGCGAAGACCCCCCTGAGCCGCCCGGTGAAGCGGAACCACGCCAAGTACCGCCGCATCCAAACTTTGATCTACGACGCCCTGGAGCGACCCCGCGGCTGGGCGCTGCTCTATCACGCCTTCGTGTGAGTAACGCGGGCGCGCTGCCCCCCGCGGAGCGCGGAGCGGGGTGTCGTGTGTGTGTGTGTGTCCCCGGCCGTCCCCGGGGGTCGCGTCCCGGGGCGGCGGGGGGCTGCCCCCGGGAGATGCGCCCCCGGGGCCACCGTTTTGCTTTATCATTCCGGGCGTAAAGGCGCTCCGGGGGGCTCGCTGCAGCCCCGGGGGAGGGGGATAGCAGAGGGGCTTATGATGGGGTGTGCTGCTGAGTGGGCTTATTTATTTATTTATTTATTTTTATGTCGTCGGGTGTTCCAAAATGAGCAGCTGCTTTTAAGTCCGTGTCTGTCTCCTGTACGTCCACCCGCGTTGCCGTGCAGCGGCGTGCCCTGGCCGGCGTGTCTCAGACCCTGGAAAAGGGATGCCAGAAAGACCAAGGCTCGAAGTGCTTCAGGGGGACGCTGCCAGTTTCAGTTCAGCCTGGAGCATTGCGTGCGGTTAAACTAGCTGGTATAAACCCCGCGTGAGCCGACTCTTTCGATAGTTGAAAGTGTCAAATGAAAACCATCAGCTTTTGGTCCAAGTAGCATCACCCTGCAGTGCATGAAACCCGAGCGTTGCAGTGCTGTCAACCAGAAAGTTCAACTGGCCACAAGCGAACTGAGACAGAACAAACTCGTTTTGTGGCCCAAAGGTGACAAATCAAGTAAATGACCACTGGTTTGCATTCCTAAAAATTCTATTCCCTTAAGGAATACAGGAAAAAATATGTTTACAGCATAGAATGGAGTTGGCAGAGTCCTATTGAAATAAATGTGGGGTTTAGTGTCGTGAATGTGTTTGAAAACCCAAGAGATTATCAGTGATCATGGTGTTCCTGTTTTTCTTTAGTGCTATAACGTGTACAGAGCTCTATGTGATAGAGGATTTAAGCAATGATTTCTTAAATTGGTTTGTTTGCCAAAGACAAACAAAAGTGCTGTAAGGCTGCATGGGCTGTGAGCCTGGAGCTGGATCTTGGAAAGTCCTGATCATCGAGGCAGTCTCTGCACTTGCAAATAAACTACCTGAGTGTAGGGTTGTGATTTTACCTTCAGGCAAATTTCTCGTTGATGTTTGCGGGGATTTAGCCCTGGGCGAGGAGTAGAAGGCAGCGTTCGCTGCTGAAGTGCTGCTGTATACCACTCACTCATTGCTGCTCCCCTCTTTTCGGTGCTTTCATAAAGTGCACCTTGGGATGCAGGTTCCTGCTTTCCAGCTTCATTTCTGTGAAAGCGTGGACACTGGATGCCGTGACACTTTTTCAGTTCTTTCGCCCCTTTTTGCTATAGGAAACGTTGTGGTAGCAGGCAGCATTTGGGGTGTGTTATGCTGGGAAGACTCTTTGGTCCGGATCTTGCTGTGCGATCATGCTCAGCATTGCATAACGCTGCTTCTTGTTGGGGAGAGCCATGTCTGGACAGAGGGACACCCTGTTCATCCTGCCTCGGTCAGCCCACAAACACTGCATAAGTGAAGCTTTAGCACACGCCAGAGCGTTATGAGCAGTTGGCATCTCTCTGTTTGCGGCCAGCTGTGGTCACATCCATGCCCAGGCTCATGTCTGGCTACAAGCAATAGGACGGTGGATGAGTCTAGAGAGGCTCAGGCAAGCTGAGAGATTCACGTTTCTTTGCAATGATATAAGAATCTCTAACTTACAACATTCATTTTAGATAGCTCTCTCGATGTGTGGTTAACCTTAAGATCCTTATGCAACATGGATCACAGAATGGGAAAAAATTCAGTATGTTTGTAAGGTTTGATCCTTCTTAGGAGTGGACCTGATGCTCTGTGTGGCCAGCTTCTCTTTGGTGACTACTCAGTCCTGCAAAACTGAGATGTGAGTCTGACCTGCTCTCGCAGAAGTCAATAGCAGTCTCGTTAAGACAATCAATGCCAAATTCAATTTTAATGAAAAAAAACACTTTTACGAGTCCTTATCCTTAAAGGAAGCGAAATACACAAGTCCTGGTCTGTCAGCGCAGCACACCGGGACACCCACGAGGGCTCAGCAGTCCAAGGCTGCCGTCAGCTACGCTGTGTTTCTGTTCAGCAGTCCAAGGCTGCCGTCAGCTACGCTGTGTTTCTGTTCAGTCTCAGCTCCTTCTGAACTCAGTAGAAGTTATGGGCTCTTACCTCGCTGTAGGATCAAACCCTACAAAAGAAATCTGCCAAAAGTGATGGAAAAGTGTGCTGAGATCTTGCTGACAGACTTCAGAGCTTGTTCCTGCAACTGGAGAACCATGACCTGCTCGAGAGCAGGAGCAGTGCTGTGGGGAAGCAGCACCTAAGTTGATACCCAGAATCTTTGTTCTTGCTTTCAAATGAATTGTCTTTTAACCTTTTTCCTTCTGAAAAGGAGTCTCTCTCATGTTGGAGGTGCTGCTGTGACACTGTGTAGTGCCATCCCAGCAGTCCCCCGCTGCTTCTTTTCACGCTAGAACAGTTTACGCTTTCCCTTGGGTAGGTGAGAGAGTGCCAGTCTTTCCATAAAATCTACAAATTTGATGCTGTTTTAATTTTCAGGAAGAGTCCCATTTATCTTAATGACATGTTACACTTTGTCTCAATCTTCTGAGTAATTTTGCAATAAATATCACGGAACCAAAATTAAGAATAAGAAGGTTGCTCTAGTATACAAAAAAACCAGAGAATAAACGGCCGGGGCCAAAAGGGTTTGCAGCATGGGTGGATGTGATGAAATCCTTATAGATCCAAACGTTCAGAGGTGTTTAATGAAGAGATGATGCAAAGGACCCCATTGCTCTGTATATCCCAGGATTTAGGAGGTGGGAAGCTGCTGATGGAAGAGGGTTGCAACTTTCAGGACACGCCGAGGGTGTTGGGTGGGGGCAGGAAGGGGCTTTGCAGAGGCCTTTGCAAAAGCTTTGGATGTCAGAACTTTTAAAAGGGTGGTACAGATGGGATCTCGTTAAATCCTACAGCGATGCCCATATGGCTGCAAAGGGGTCACGATCCTTTGTGTATCTCACTGCTATAATGTGCACATAAATAAGGTTTGACGCAGTGCCTGTTGTAAACGCTCACTTGAGTTTAGGTGAGGTTAGATCTACTGAAATGATTTGATCTACTGGAATAATTCAATGAGAATGCATAAACATGATCAGGCCATACCAAGCCTTAGGGACAAAGATGCAGGGTAGAAAGGGAGAAAGGGAGAAATTCCTGATGGCAATTTTAGCGTTTAGTTTTCACTGGCAGTGATTTACGGAAAGTGACATGAAGATACTTTCCTTGCGATTCTTCCTCCTTCTTTGTTCTACACAAGTGAGTTTGTCCAAGCCTATCCTTATAGCAAAGAGAAAGGTGATTTGGTCCTAAAGAAGCCGACTCTGCCTCACCATCTGAAAGGGTTTATTCTCTGGCAGCTCTGCTAGACAGGAGATTTACCTAACACCCGTGAAGTTCCCCTCTGCTAGGACACCAGGGTTCACAACCTTCTTGGCAATATGGCAATATCTTAATGGCATAGTTGGGAAGGGAAAATTGATTTTCCCATGAAAAATTTCTCCTCTGTAAAGCTAAACTCCCGCTGAACATTTTCAGTAAAAAAAAAAAAAANAAAAAAGAATAAAATCTGGTTTAAGCTTTGAGGTTTTTAATTTGGAAATGTCTCTTGGGGGTTGCGGGCCAGGCTACAATCTATCGCTGCTCTTTTCTGAGCTGGTCTCCCTGTAGGTATAACTGCTGTTCCTGTGAGGTACTGGATTTTCCTTTATGTTGCGCAGCGCAATATATTGCAGGAAACCCCTGCGGTTGTGCCTCGCGGGATGTGTACTTTGGCCAGGGAGACCAACTCAATACCTGTTGGCCTCCACGAGCCATCCAAACGCTTTATTTATGCACAGAAGCATAAATGAATTGAATGAAAAATTGAAAACAAGTAAGATTTTTATTTTCTAGTTTATTTTTAATTGTAAGCACAAATTCTTTGGTGGATAATGGACAGAGTCCAGAAAGGTAACAAAATACAAATCAAGTTTGCAATTGCAATTTGTGGAAAATTTTCAACCTGACTTAAAGAAAAGAGAGGCTGAAGGAGAGGTAGCTAGGAGATATTCTTATTTTCATACCATCCTCTGAGACAACTTCAGCTGTTACTTTCATGGAAAAACAAGACCAGGGAAAGGTTTGGGATTAGATTTTATTTTTTGGGAAAGTGTGCAATATTGGCTGCACTCTGCTGGTGTAGATCACGACAGATTACCTGCTGTTGAGAGTGGGAAACCATAGGGAACGCTTGAAAACCCTTCCCTATTTGCCATGCAGTCTTATTTCAATACCATTTGCTACCTGGAATGAAAAGAGGAGGCAGAGTCATGCAATCCATCAAATCGTCAGTGTTTCTGGGAAGCAGCCGCGAGCACCTCTTGCATGACTAATCGTGGGTGGGCTGTTTGCGGAAAAGAGTGTCGAGGGACTCGGGGAACAGGTTGAAGGTCTGGGGACTTTCCAGTATTTTCCTTGTACTCCCTTCGGGAGGTGCTCCATAAGATGTGTTGACCCACCAGCCTGTGTCAGCCATCTGGGCTGAGGTGGGAACAGGCTCAGGGTAAGAAGGACAAATATGAATCCCTCCTTGGCCTGTTTGGTGTGGACTCGTCTCTAAGTGAGTCCCTGGAGCAGCAGAGCCAGCCTGGTCCATTAGCAAGTGCCCTTTGCTCATGTGTTCACCAATATGACTTCTGTTTTAATTATTTATGCTAATCCATCATAATGCATGGATAAATATTCTGCAGTATACTTTGTAAAAAATAATGAAGTCTTAGTCATTGGAGACCTCACCACACACCTCTGCTATCACATCTCCATTGAGGCTTGTGGAGTCTGCCCTGGGTTTGCGTGCGGTTTAGCAAGATGTGACTGTATCATCTCAGCTGCGGGGACCAGCTGGCATTGAGGCTGTGGCCACCAGCTGCTGAAACCTGGGCTTTGCTGGTAGGAACGAAAAGGGGCAGCAGAGCCTGGGGCAGCCACAGTATGTATGATGGGAGTGGTTTGCCATCCCCAGTCGTAGCCTTGGAATCGCTTCAGCAGCTTGTAAGGTGCCCAATGCTTGTTTAAACACCTGCGCTACCTCTGAAATTATAGACCTGGCGCTCTGGTGGGAACAGGTGTGTTTTCACCTACAGCCTCATGATGCTTTGCTACGGCATCATTGCCGACAGCAAGACCTGCTCCCAGAGTGGGTATCCGTGGGTCGGGTCGGTCAGCTCGCTCACTCAGCGTTGCCATGGCTACGATGCTAACTTGCCGAGTTTTGGTGCTGCTTCATGCCTGTTCCATGGGCTCGTGGGAGCTGCAGGTGCAGGGCTGCCTGGAGCACAGGTGTGCCTCAGTGTCCCCCAAAACCCCTGGGGATGCAGGTCCCTCAGCGCCCTTCTGCAAGTGCAATCCCCCGCTCATAGCACGTGATGCAGCCTCATCTGGATGGGTGTCAAGATCCACCGTGGCCGGAGATGCATGAGGGAGGGTATCATGTGCAGGTGAGCATCGGTGCCCCAGTGGCAGCAAACACTCAGCAGCCGGTCTTTCAATGCCATCAGCTCAGCCGAGGAATAAGCCCCTCAGAAAGAATCACAGAATCATAGAATGGTTTAGAGTTGGAAAGGACCTTGAAGATCATCGAATTCCAACACCCCTGCCATGGACAGGGACACCTCCCACTAGAACAGGTTGCCCAAGACCACGTCCAGCCTGGCCTTGAACACCTCCAGGGATGGGGCCTCAACAACTTCTTTGGGCAACCTGTTCCAGTGCCTCACCACCCTCAAAGTGAAAAACTTCTTCCTAATGTTCAATCTAAACCTGCCCTCTTCCAGTTTGAAGCCATTCCCCCTCGTCCTATCACTACATGCCCTAGTAAAAAGTATCTCCCCAGCTCTCCTGTAGGCCCCCTTTAGGTACTGGAAGGCCGCAATAAGATCTCCCCGGAGCTTTCTTTTCTCCAGGCAAGAAGTCATAGCCCCTGCTGTCATTTCTATAAAAATGAATAGTCCCAAATTTCATCATTTTGACCAGAGGTGATACAGCAAAACCCCTCCAGCAGCCAGCAAATTGTGTTTTTCTTCTTTTTTGAGAAACTTGAAGAGTAGCACCATCTCAGTGCTGCCTCAGCAGTCCCGGAGGCACTGTCAGCGGTAAAGCCCAGGACTAAAGTTATCGCAATATCTCCAGCACAGCAGCTGGGGGTCTGTTTGGGGTTCCCACTTGGCTCATAAAAGCCATCTCAGTTTCTTCTTGTGCCTCTCTGTGCTCCTTGCAGCAAACATCATGAATTCATCACGGGGCACAGCAGAGTCTTGGTCGGCTCCCAGCTGAAGAGGCCACATGGGTTTTACTTCTTGTTTTAATCTGAGATGGACATTAGAGAAATGGTTCAAAAATGAACAGGGAGTGACTTTCCACACCCATTTCGCTCATTTTGGTGCAGAATGTAGAAACATTCAAAACAAACCTAATGGAAAAAATAGTAACTAAAGACTATGCATATTAACAGCTGGATTAAAAAATCCTCACATACGTATAATGCCAGTTTTGCACCACCGTGTGCTTGAGTGAATGTGAAGGTGTCCCAACAGTTCCTACTTCCCCCCAAAAGCATCTACTCACCTGTACTCTTCCTGTTCTTTCTTTGGAGCTCCTTGTCTTCAAACTTCACGTGATTAAATCCTCTTTATTCATAGCTTAGCCAACGTACAAACCTGTGCATGTATGTACAGCAGAATTCTGTACTTCTTGGTCCTTTCCAACATTGAGATATATGTGCAAGATCAGGTGATGGCATGTATATTTAAGTACAAGGTCTGAACTTGAGTAATTTGGATCTAATTTAACAGCTGTAAGAAACTTTCCAAACAAAATCAGTCAAATGAGTGTTAAGATAATTTATTATTTATGTTTAGAAACATAATAGATTGGTGACCTTTGATATAACCAGGGAGCTGGGTGGTTGGGTACTACCATGATCAGCCTTGCATGGTATAAATAAATGATAAAGTTTATTCTTGTATTTAATAATGTTATATTCCCTTCTTGTTCATGGACCTTTACAGAAGGAATGAAGGCATGGAGACATTGCATCTGCTATTGCTTCTGGCAGATACTGTATTAAATGGGATAACTTAAATATTAATAGCTTTACAAGGAATATGGTCCACAAGAGCTGTTAAATATATGCTGCCTTCTGTCTTAGGATAGTTGGGAAACAGCATTTTCTGTGGAGAGAGGGACATGCCCAGGGATATTTAGGTAACCTACTTTGGAAAAAGGCACTTTGGGAGAACTTTCAGGCTGGAAATCTGTAAATTGCCTTCCCCAGCCTTAAGCGAGCAAACTACTTAAGAGCATGTTTAACTTGGAGCAAGTGAAAGGTCCCACTGATGTCAGGAGGAACCTATCCAAGGTGATGCTGAGGTCATCCAAAGCAGAAGAGCATGACTGAGATTTGGTGTAAAGCAGCACTAGGTATCATCATCTTCCTCTGCACAACCAACTTGCTGCTCTACTTGGCCTGTGTGAGATCCTCCTAAGCTACTGTTCTCCACAGGATTCGTCACAGGCCTTCATCCCTCCCGTTTCTTAATAGCCACCTCTGGTTATAGTCACCAGGATAACACCTTGCCCTCCTCATAGGTACTGCCTTTTGCCGGTTTGTGTGGGTTTTAAAAACCATGCTGAAGTGGAGTTGCGTATCTCCAACACTGCTAAATCTCAGTTTGGAGAGATGCTGAGACCCTGACATGAGAAGCATTCGGTGCCTCTTGAGGTGACATATGCTCTCACTCATTGCACGCATCAACTTGCCAATGTCTTTCCTACTTTACTTTTTCTGGGTTGCTGGTACATGGTGGTGGAGCATTACAGGTCCATTGTATGGCAGTGGCAGTGGAGGAATCCTAATCCTGTCTGGGTTGACTGTTGTCTGGCTTCCTTTGGATTTACAGGCTTTATTTCATTTTGTGGATACTTGTACCTCGTTTGTCCTCCCTGTTTTCACAGTTGTTTCTGAGAGCTGTATGGTTGTGTTTTGGATTCCTTTGCCAAGCTGTATTAGTTTGTGATTGTCATGTTGAGTCTCCAGTGGTGTTTTCTAATCCCAGATGCTTTTCATATTTATTTTCTTCTGTCCTCACTGGTGTTTTGATCACCTTCCACATTAGTACCTTGTAATTTTGTTAACATTTAATTTAATTCTTGTTATAGGTCGTTAAGGAAGCACTTAATAAGACCAGAACTAAGACAATCCATTCAGCATTTCACTAAATAACAACTTCCCCCCTTCCTGCTTAGTACAGTGTCATTTGTTATGGCTTTATTTATTGCTCTGAAGCCAGTTTTTCATTTCATGCAGTTTCTCCCGGTCATCTGAGTAAATACTAGAATTAAGATTTTATGAGACATTGCACCTATGTCAAAACAGCAAAAATTTCCTTGTTTCTTTTCTTCCAAACCTGATTGTTGGGTTATGTTTATCTGTTTAGTTCAGTGATATACAATTAATTGTTATCTTCCCATCTCAGATTTTTCATGCCTTTGACGTGGTGTGTATCTCATATAAGAAAACAGTTCAATGTTCCTAGTGCCGTCCAGCACTGGAGTAGAGCTAAAGCAATGCTGAAAGCTTAAATGCCCCGATCCATCCAAGTCCCAGTTCTTATATGTTTTATAGGAGCCATTAGATTTGGGTTATACCTAACTTCAGGTGAAGGACAGAGATGTTAATCCTAAACCAGAAGATCCTTTACAGGGCATTTCCCACTGACTGTAAATACGGAGAGTCTAAAATTTTCTGTTTTCAGTGGGGATGGAGGAGAAGCAAGTACAGCTGTTGAGGGAGTGATAGTGAAATCCCCAAAGCGCACGGCGGGGAGCTGCCCACCAGGCTCTCAGCAGTGCGGCGTCAGCTCTGCTTATCTTTGTTCCCCTCGTGCCTCTCCATGCACCGCTCAGTGTGTTTATGAGGAGGGATTACACCCTGAGGAGGGAATGTCAAGAGCAGCTGATTGAAATTGCAGGGGAATTAATTTAGGAAGGTAATTACAAGAACTGGAATTTGCTCTTCTACCTTTGCTAACAGTGCTGCTCTTGCGAGAGGTGCTGGAAGAATTTCAATGCACACAACTGGCTGAGGCTCCCTGATCAGACCTCAGACACAGTCTGTGCGGTGGCACCAGCTACATAGTGCTGCAGCTCACGACCATCCCTGCACTGCAGTTACGGCAGCAGCTTTTCTCAGGCCTGGAGTAGGCATTAACTATGTCTACACTAATTGGCAGAGCCATGCCGGCACGTTCCCGAGCAGTGGCTCACACTGGCCAATAACACAATGTTGCTGGATGACCTGGGACGTGGGTTTAGTCTGAGACAGATAGGTGACTGAGCACAGATCAGGTGTTGCCACAGATCTGGGACCACTCCCAGTAGGAGTCTGCATGTGGCTCACTGCTTTGGAGGCAAGTGAGGTCAGGAATATGGACACTGGTCACACCAGCTGGCCTCATGGACAGAGAGCAGGACCAAACATCTTTGGGTTACTAGAATAGACATAATCATTATATGTGAGATCTTACCACTTTGAGGATATCCTATTGGGTCTATGCAAAATGCCACTTTGCTTTGGGATAAGACCTTTCACTTACATAAGAACCCAAGAAATCCTACCCCATTGAAATAATAATGTTTCACCTTTTGTGTGTGTCCAATAACACACTTTATTTCCTATACCCTTTCTTCTTCTGTTCATGGGACTTTGCTGAGGCTTTTGCCTTTTCTGTTTCAACATTCCTTGTGCTGATCAAACTCTCATGGAGGTTCAAATACTTCACCCCCACATCTTGACATATTAATGACATATTGACATACTAACAAAAGAATAATTTTCGTGGTACTACTCCAGGGGCAAGAGCCCAGTGATTATTCATTACCAAACTTCTTATGATTTTTGTAAGACACAGAAGATATTGCTAGTTGCATTGTTGCTGATATTTGGACATTTTGTCCTGATTTTGTCTCACTCGTTATTGTAGATGTTGCTCCATTATCTTGTCAGGTCCTGGGTGCAATGACACTGCGCAGAGGTGGGATCTGGCAGATGCATGCTCGTGGCAGTTTCTGCTCTCAGAATACGGCATTATCACATAGTACATTCTCAAATATGCTTCTCTTCAGTGCTAAATCACTTAAAACAGATGTATTTTCCTGCTTTTCCTCAGGGCTGGAAAGGCTGTCTCTCAACACTCACAATGGGATCCATCCATCCAGCGCCTTATCTGAGGTCTGGACTTCTTTTACAGCTGCTGAAGAAAAACAGGAAATTAAAATTCTTGGAGTGCAATTAATCACATCCTAAAGATGATTCTAAAATTAACCACCTTTTGCAGTGCCTGAAACTTTCCACTGACTACAAAGGAGACCTCAGATGACTAAATTGAATTTAGATATCTACACCAAAAACACCTCAGGGATGGGAAACTTTTTGCCTGACCTGAGAGGCAGGACTCAAAGCCACATTAAGATAACAAAATTTAGATATGTTCATGTATGGTTCTGTGTGTGCAATAGGCGTTTAAGTCCTCTTTATTGTCAGTAGAGATCTAGTCAATACAGTCAATAGATTTTATGGTGCAATTCATCCAACCAGATGCAGGGGTCTGTTTTACATGGAAATAAATCACAGATCCAGCTCCATTGGGCAACTCTCCCTTGTCTGTAGCACGAGCCGAGGTGACTTGTTCTCTAGTAAATGACTGCAGCAAAAGCCTTTTTCAGACAGATGAGTTCTACCTCTAAAGGCGAGAGGAATATGAGTCTTACATTTATATAGGTTTTTATTGATATTAGGCTTAACATAAAATTCTAATTCCCTTTCCTCACGAGCTGTGCCTATGTGGCTGCCTGTTACCCCAGGCCGGGACAGGCCTACAGTCATTCCTGACATTAGGCCAAAGAAAAATACGATGGTGTAGTTGATGTCCTTAGTTTTATCCGCCTACTTATGCTGCTGATTTCAGTAGCTTTACGAGCTTTCCCTAGTTTGGAGTCTTGAGTTTACCTTTCCACCTTCCCTTTGTTCTCTGGTTTGCTATGGGGTCTATCTCCCTCAGACCTCCCATAAATGTGCTCATGATTTATAATCATAGTTGAAGTTGTTCTTGAGGTCATACTCAAACCCAGACTTAACTACCTCTTGTATTGAGCTTCAAATTCAAAAGCTGTGATTGACTCAGTTGTCCCTCCATCTTGTTGTGGCCATTTGTGATTTACCTGGGCACAGGAGTTACTGTGGTGGGTTACTTCTTTGCCAGAAGCAGTCCTGCTTCTTCCTATTCACAGAATCACAGAATGGTCAGGGTTGGAAGGGACCTCTGGAGATCATCTAGTCCAACCCACCTGCCAGAGCAGGGTCACCTACAGCAAGTTGCACAGGGTGGCATCCAGGCAGGTTTTGAATGTCTTCAGAGTGGAAGACTCCACAACCTCTCTGGGCAGCCTATTCCTGAATTTCTGGCCATTTGCATTGCTCCCCTTGTCTACACCACTCAAAATTAGCTCCCAAAATCAACAAACAGACAACACCGCTTTCTAGGAGGTGTCTTTTAAGGACCAGAAAACTCTTCATGAGTAGCTTGGACATTGTCCTTTTGAAGCCTGTAACAAATGTAGAGGGTCAATTTGAATGGCCTGGGATGAATGAGGGTGATCGTGAGGGACAGTCATAAGCTTAGACTGTTTTTTATGTGCTATAGTTTTCTCTGTAAAGCTGGAGACTTTGTAGATATGTAAGCACCATTCAGTATTTTAGAGGACATACTCACTTCCACACACCAGCTGAATCAGTAAACGAGCATAATTGAAGCTAATACTGAAATCATCGCAGAACTGTACAAAATTTGAATGCATGAAAATGCCCTGTCATAAGGAAGTGGGTTTGGATGGTGGTGTATTCCTTTAACAGCTGCTAGTTTGTGTTTTGCTTGTTTTTGCAGAAATACTGAGCCAGCAACCTCTTTTAGTCATGTCAGTGCAAATGTAGAGTAAATCTATTAAAGTTAGAAGAACAATTGGATTTGGCTGCTGCACCGCAAGCTTGTTCTGGACCCGCTACAAAATCTTTTCATTTTTTTACTGATATTCTGCTAGTGCCAGAGGCCAAGGTCAAGGTCCTGCACCTCGGGTAAGGTACTTCCCTGCCACCACAAACTTGCCCTTTCAGCAAGGTAAGACAGTTTGAGGAATGGGGGAAAATACGAGAGATGGAGATTCCCTGGCAAGACAAGAAGTGAGCACCAGCCTGTCCCAGAGCTGCCAATACTCACACCATGGTGTTTGCGGCTTGTTTCCTTCACTTCGGGAGCTTGCTTATACAGGCATGGAGTCTTCCCTTCTCTCCCTGCTCTCCAAAGTGGAGAGAGGTTTTTGCCTCCCTCATAAATGCGGTTATTTAGTTAACCAATACAGTGCAGATAAGCTGGGGAACTTGAGTAAGCAAAGCACCCTCTGCCCATTTCTTGGTGTAGGTCCTCTCTGCTGTTGGGGCTGTAGGAGGGAGTTGACAATGGCAGCTATTAGTTTGGAAGGGTTTAGAGATCTCCAGTCCAATCCACAGAACAGGACTAACTTCAGAGTCAAATTCGGTTGCTCAGGGTTGTGTCCGGTTAAGTTTTGTGCATCTCCAAGATTTGAACTACTTTACATTGTGAGGAGTGATAGATTTTGTTGCACTTCACAGAATATGTTGTTTATGCATTTGTCGTAACGGGCAGACTTCTAGCCCAGAGTCATGGAGAGTCTTCTTCCCTCCCCACTCCATTCAATCCTGGATACGCATGGACAGAAATGAGACGTACCATCCGGACAGAGATGCTGGGCAAGTCAGCCCACTGTGGAGGAAACAACGCTTTTATCAACCACAAGGAAAGTTGCTTGCTGCTAGGCTAACGAGCACCGACATCGCCTGTGTTTGGAGTACTGACACTGGGCAATGCTAGGGGCAATCTTTAGTGTAACCAGCAGAGTTCACTGAAAATAGGAAACCTTTCCCAATGACTTCTCTTTTTCTTTTTTTAGTGATGTAATTTGACATTTCCACCAATTTTTCGTCATTCAGAAGACCCATTCAGTCTCCAGTAATTTATCCCTGCTCTACAACTCTTCCTGACTTTCCCATCTCTTTCTCCCTGTCCCTTCCTCACTCAATCCCATCTTTTCTCCTTCCTTTGGTGGCATTCATCACCTCACTACTGAAGCACAGCACCAAGCACTGGATCACCTAGCTGTGTTTTGTGTGTGACCCCTCAGTCTTTCATACTTTAGGCCACTATGACAATAGTTCAGTCTGACTTAAATTCAGTTGGCCTGAGAGCTGATAGGAGGTTGATGGAGCTGCCATGACAATTTGTCTCTTACCCAGACATAGCTGTATTTACTTTTTGGTCTTTTTTATACTTTTATTTTTAAACTTACTGGACTTTGACACCGAATTCACCAATTAAATTAAATAAAGGATTAAACTTGTGCTTTTCATTCTCTCAGAGTAGGGATTCAGTCAGAATTACTTTGTCCGTATGGTGCGAGGTAGTTTAGGTGCAGGAATTATCTGTGAATCACCTTCTGTTTCATCTTCATTAGTGTTTCTTTTTTGGTTGCACAGCTCCCTGGCGCCGAATTCAGCATCCAGTGGTAAGGTACTCCCGCTGGACCAGCCCAAAGTTAGAGTCCCTACGCAATCAGCATCCCTGTAGGAGAAGCTCTTAGAGTTGTTGTGATTCAGACCCACACACTTCTGAGTCACTGCTCCCGATCACTCTTTGCTCTAGGGGTGATGGTGGTGTTAGGGAAAGAGTGATTTATTGATGTCCTGTGTAGGTTACAGATTTCTTGCAGTGACTCAGCTGTTCTCTCCAGAAGGAGGGAACATGAAGTGGAGGTGGACACCCATATCTCCTCCCAGAAAGGGCAGAAACTGAGCTAACATCTGCTCCTTGAGTATATCCACATTCCTGGTCTCAGAGTTAGGAGGAAGAGCTTTAGGAACATCACATACAGGCTAATCCAAGATCTGCATGCTATTTCATACATGGCCTGAACCACACCTGCAGCTGTTGCTCCCAGAGTCGAGATGATAATACAAGGTCCTGGTCTGCAGCTTCATTTGCTGCCAGTGATGTCGCCAAGAAAAAAAAAGGATGGGAGCTCCTGGTGTAGCAATAAATGGACAGCAACTTTCTCTAGAGTGTTAGCACGCCAGTGGGACTGAAAGCTGTGTTTTACTGCCTGAATCGCCACATTCCCCGGCAAATGGGATGAGAACACAACATTGCTCCCAGAGACCAAAGCAGGACATTATCACCTCCAAAACAACATTTTGCTGGAGACTGTAGGAAAGCTCTCCTGTTATAGGGTAATGTCTTATAGTTTTCTGGAAACAGTAACTCTAAAGAAAACATTATTAGGATGAGTGAAGAAAAGAGATTTTGGGCAGATGGAAATGTGTCGGTGCTCATCTTCATTGGCAGTGCCTGTTTTCACTTATTCTACCACGAGTTAATTTCCAAGCAGCTTGAAGTAGATAATGTGTTTATAAGCATTAATCTGAGTGCTCCATCAATGTTTGTTCAAGGCTATGAAGACGGGGAGTTTCTGTTATAGTAGAGGGCTTTTTAATTGCATAAATGATGCTATAGCAGTGTTTGAAAGACGATGCAAGATGAATTCAGGCTATAGATAAGGACTAATAGGGAGCAGATATCTGCTGGAAGAATTTTCACAAGAAATTATCAATTTTCCACTTGTCAGTTTTAAGCCAAACTTGGAGAATTTTCCAAAAGACAGCCACAGGCTGTAACTTAGCTGAAAAATATGGTCTTAAATCAATAATTTTGCGTATCTTGGCTGGTGATTAAGCAGGACTTCACGTTATAACCAGGAATATGTTGGCTTAGGAATTATTATTATTTTTTTTTAAATTTAGCAACAGATAAGCAAACAAGAGATGAAGTAACTCAGGAAAAAGAGATCTATTTTTTTCTTAACTGTATTGTTAATATCATATTGTAACATAGCATAAAATAGTAGTAGTAATAGTACTTGGGCTGGGATTCTTAGGACTAAATGTAGGTGTCTTCCCTGTGAATGTCTGAACATGGCCAGGTCATTTCAATCTCCTCAGTAGCCAGTATAGACCACTGCTATAGTAGTATTGGTGATGGTTTAACTCATCCTGAAGTAAACGATGACACTAATAAATTTCATCCTGATTACCAGAGATGATAAAAAAAAATAGATATCCTTTGATTATAATGGGATCTTCAATATACAGCTTAGATGTAGACACCTACATTACAAACACTAGCTTGAAGTGAGATGAATGTTATGCTAATCACATTGTTGAAGGCCTTGCAGGGATAATAACTTTACAAAGTACTCTGGACAAGAGGTTAAAACAGAGCCATCATTTTTGGCCTTGAGATAACTGCCCCAAGTATTAAAATCTCATGCAGTCTTAAGTCTGGAACACCTTTCTCAGAGCAGGTAAATACATGAACCAAAATCACCAAATTTCTGCAGTGTTGGATTCTGACTCAGTCTTGTGCCTAAATCGTGTTGTGGTGCCTCTTAGGTTCACCTCGTGTTCCTGTGGGACTCTGCCAATGTTGCCCAAGCTCCACATGCACGTAGAAATGAAAGCTCGTGTAGCATAGCTTTGCAGGACTGGGGTCAGAAATTGTTGCTGGTCCCGCTGGGCAGTAGAGTCCCTACATTGATAGCCAAATAACAATTGCCAGAATATGGTGTTGTTTTTTTTTGTCTGGAAAGGACCCCAAGTCAATGTTATCCTCTCCAGAGAACAAATATCTAGCTGTATCTCTGAGTTATTTAAACAAGTAATTACAATATGGTCATTCCCTCAGAGCTGTCAGCTCTGTTGAAGAGTGGGATGTAATTTTTGGGTGTCCATGCAGTCTCTTTGCCACTGATCCTGCAAGGAGAACAGACGGACCTGTCTAGTTTCTGCCTTGTCCAGAGGGAAAAAAGAATGGTTTTCAGCCCACTTAGTTAAAAAAAAAAGAAAAGCAGGGGGGAAATAAGCAATAAAGCCAATGTTTTTTTAGAGTAAGGTAAGAGCAGCAATGGTGCAGGGAAGAAGCCAGCAGCTGTGAATGCAGTTCCAGTGACGATGATAAACCAGCAGCCAAGCTGGAGAAGGAGGCAAGGGAGATGCTGGAAATAAGGCTGCAAAAGGGAGAAGGAAGAAGAGTAACGGTAGTGTGAGAGGTAAAACAGAAGGAGGAGGGGAATTAAGGCTACTCTTGTAGGTGAACATGTTAGGAGCTACTTATTGAAGGTGGTGATTGTATAGAGAAAACAACTTAATTGCCCACCTGGTGCTTTTGTGCCTGTTTCAGGCAAGTTGCCTATTTTCCTCTAATTGCGAAGTGTCTTCAGTGTAAAACCTGTTGTTGCTGTTGACCTACATGGGAGACCCCATGTGCTCTGGGCGGATTGAGGACAAGCACAAGACCTGGTCAGTGGTGAGGCATCTTGGCCTGGGAGTGGTGGAAAGTAGCTGTTTCTTGCTTGAGTTATTCCCGCTCTGCAGGCAGCGGGGAACCGTGATTTCTGAGGTCCATCCATCTTCCTCATATATGTCACAGTTGTCATCTTCACGTGGCAGCACAGAGCTATGAGTTACATGCTGACACCTGAACAGCAGGAGAGGAAGTTTAACTTAAATTTGTTATTTTAGTGCAGAGCACAGCCCTCAGAGCTGAAATCCAAGGACAGTGTGCTTTGTGGCAATTTGGGGCTGATCCTGGGGCAGTGAACCTCCCTCTCTCCCCTACGCGCTCGTACTTTAGCTGCAAAACCTGAAGATGTTCTAAAGAACAAAGAGGGAAACTAAAGGACCAACATATTCAAGGCATGCTAAATGTAACTTCAGGGGCAAAAAGAGGAATAACTTTGTCTGCTCTAGAGCTATAAAAAGGGATGACAATGAGACACGAGACAGGTTACACTTCTGCTTAAACACTCTTAGAGGCAGTCTCCCTGTTACCTCAAATAACAACCATGCAGGAGTATCTATAAAGAGAAAGCAAGTTTAGAGCTTCAGCCCCTTGACCCAGAAGTAAGCCAACGCTGTCATGGCATTATGCCATCACTGGGCAGCAGTGCAATGGTTTAGAAAAGGTTAACCAGCAATTTCCAGTTCACCTCCTCTCTCCCTGGTGACAGAGCCCAGGGCTTCACTGGTGTAGCCCTGGAGAGACAGCGTCTGCCACCGTTCCTGCACGGGGAAGCAGCCTCATGCCGAACCAGTCCTGAACTCGTGTCTCCTTTAGACATTGCTGGTTGAAGTGACTACCTTTGAGGGGGTTTTCTTTGCCAATTGGATTGTGGTTCTTCAGGTTGGTACCACGAGGTCAGGTTTTCCAGATTTTCTTTGCAACAATGGAACAAATATTCTACTTTTCTCTCTTTTTTTTTTTTTTTAATGGAAGCGGTGTCTGCCATGACGTATCCTGCCTCCACAAACTGGGGATTAAGAGAAACAACAATAAACCTAAGAGTTTGCAGCACTGTGAAAGGCACATAAGCGGGGATGATGATTTTAGCTGTTCTGTCTGTTCTCATGGCCTGGCAGCACCCCTCTTCAGTAAGTTTCTTTGCTTTGGTGACTCATGTAATGCTTTACCCTGCAATGTGGTATCAAGGTGCAAGACCTTGTGTAACTCTCTGTTTATGGTTTTATACCATCTACAGGACGTTCCCTGCAGGTTGGTGTGGTTTTGTTTTTGTTTTTGTTTCTTTTTTACAATTAGGAAGAGGAAAGTCATTGGCCTCATCCTGAGTCAGCAAATCTAGCATAAAATCAAGCTTTTAGTTGGAGATTAAGCCCCTGAAACATTTTCAGTGGAGATAAGGAAATTATAAGCAGTGTGCAGTCATGTGATGAGCTGAAATGAATGGGAGGTGAATGTGAGGGGAAAGGCTGTGGCTGACATACCTACGAATGTGTGTTTGAAATGGCATAGGACCACAAAGTCACCGCAGCTCGTGGTCCTATTTGGGTGCACTAAGTGCCTTTTTGCTAACCAAGAAATTATTTATAATGTATTTATACACTCTATAGAAGTACCTTCAGGGACAAGCAGAGAGGAGACCTCTTTGGGCTATGCATCCTTATACCTCCCAGAGTACCCCAGGCTCCTTCCATCACTTTTAGGTCCCATCACATTGTTTCCATAGAATCATAGAATGGTTTAGGTTGGAAGGGACCTTGAAGATCATCGAGTTTCAACCCCCCTGCCATGGGCATGGACACCTCCCACTAGACCAGGTTGCCCAAGGCCACGTCCAGCCTGGCCTTGAACACCTCCAGGGATGGGGCCTCAACAACCTCTCGGGGCAACCTGGGCCAGTGCCTTACCACCCTCAAAGTGAAAAACTTCTTCCTAATGTTTAATCTAAACCTGCCCTTTTCCAGTTTAAAGCCATTCCACCATGTCCTATCACTACATGCCCTTGTAAAAAGTCCCCCCCCCAGCTCTCCTGTAGGCCCCCTTTACGTACTAGAAGGCCACTATAAGGTCTCCCCAGAGCCTTCTTTTCTCCAGGCTGAACAGCCCCAACTCTCTCAGCCTGTCCTCCTAGGAGAGGTGCTCCAACCCTCTGATCATTCCATAAAACCTCCAACCTTTTCCTGAGAAGCTGATGAGATGCAGACACACCTGACCCCCCCAGCGAGGTGCAGCCCACCTTGCCCAGCTGTGTCTCTTGTGCTGTGCCCTGCCCACGCATAGCAAAGAGGATCTTTGCCCCAAGGTATGTCCAAGTTTGTACACAACAAGATGCAGAAAATGGCTACAATTATCAGCTGGGGCAGATATCATTTAACAAGAAAACAGTTATGATTACTGCAATAATCTGTAGTCTCAGTGCTCCAGTATTATTCGTGTTTTGCATGCGTGGCACAGAGACAAAGCTCTTGCAAGGGAAGACTGGAAGGAGCACAGCACTGGATTTGCTGATTCTCACAGACTGCTCCTTCCTTGCGCAGGGGACAGACAGGGAAAAGGAGAGTGTGAAAAAAGTGGACTAGTAAGTAGGACAAGTTGCTGTCACTGGTGGAAAAGAGTGGTGTCACTCCAGGGATAGCAATGGTTCAACATAAGTAAATATTCTCTGAGCACTGGGGTTTCAGCCCTTCATGGTGTGTTCTGGGAAAACATTGGGAATTAAAGGTCAGGGACCACTGTAGGGACTGTTCCCTCTAACTGGCCTTGAAACAATATGCAAAAGCCATACCCAAAGCTGACATCCTCACTGTCTTCAGTGTCTTCAGTTATGCCACAGATGAAATTACTTATTTAGGCTACCTCTGCTTTGTCATGGCTCCTGAGAGGGTGGATTCCAAGCCCAGGTGGGACTCATTGGTAGCAAAAGGTGTGGACAGACAAACTGTTGTTGGTCATGCTATTTTCACTCCCAGGGAGAGAAGACAAACCAACTAAAGGCTGTCATATTTCAGGGCTGCTAATTCAGCTTCTTCTATATCGGTTCAGCTCACTGGGGGACGAAGGAGCTGCCAACTTCAGGACTTGGGGACTATTCTGCTCATAGTTCTGGAGAGAGTGAAGTAAAAAAAGTGATGGTGTTCATTCAAGAACATATATTGGTTTATGGCTGGTGTCTCCTACATGGTCATGCCACTTGCTTCTCCTACACATCTGGCTGCTCATACACAGCATGTGATGGGGCGGAGTATTTGCACCTAATACAGCTGTTTGCCAGGGCCAGTTGGGTTTGTGTTTTTGACCGGTCTGGACGTCCCATCCATCTGCATTCTCCAACCATGCTTTTCAGCCACATCTCGTCCAGATTCACAGACAAGATCCAGGTGGATTAGGCAGATTTGTTTTGCTCACTTACCTTAAGTCTGCTGTTCCTTTGTGTTTCCCTGAGCCTGCTGACACTGGGGGACTGGGGAATTAAAGAAATGCAGCCTATGAGCATCACCTGCCCCTACCTGTGGTCTGTCTCATCTATGCCCTTCCTGGATTGCAGTGGCCCATCTTTGATGGAAGTGCAGAGGATTTAGGGAGGCGATTGAGAACGATGTGAAGATGAAGTGAATTGTGTAACACTGAGATTTTCTTCCTCTTCTGAGCCACCGTGAGCTGGTGAGCAATAGCATTTCATGGCAGCAGCTGCTGCTGCATTTTGGGAGATGTATGGGCTAAATCCTATGCGTAAATCTCAAGGTGGGTTGTGATGCTTCTGATGGCAAGTGCTCAGCTCATGTATGTTGTTTATGTGGTTGATTTATGCAGCTAAGGCTGCGGCTGGCTTTGTTTCTGGCAACTCTGGAAAGCAAAGCCTCTTGTCGGATGTCTGGATCCCGTATGTGGTGCTGCTGTATGCAGGCGATGTGGGCAGTATCTACAGAGGTGCTGGATTACACCTGCCTGTCTCGCTCCCGCAGGCAGCGATCTGCATCTTCGCAACAAGTGGGTCTTGGGAGGTGTCTGTCTTAATGGAGGAGGAAAGCTACAGGGAGGAGAGATGGGCCAGAGGGGCTGACAAGGGAAGGCAGCGGATTGATTTTGTAATTTCAACGGCCAAAACTTGTTACTGTGGAATGACACTGATAATTGGGATATGGAGGGTCAATGGTTGAAGTTTGCTAATTTTTTTAGTAATTAGGGGAGTGGGAGCAAGGAAGGAAAATGAAAAACCAGTTCAGCAGGAGTAGAACTTAATTAAGATGTTTGTGTTGCATCAGCAGCAAGAACCAAGTAACAGTCTGTGATCTCACTGGGCTTAAAGCTGTTCAAACTCAGAATAACAAACTGGTCTTTGCCCCAAAGACCTTACAATTTCAGTGTAACAGAGGAATTAAAGGTGGATCCAGAGGAAGAGGGATGGAACAAGAACCGCTGGCAGTACTCCCAGTTTGCCCTCAGTATAAACTGTTAATAACGTTGTATATGCCACAGGAATGGATAATTTGAAGAAAGGCTATTAGAGAAGTCAGCGAGGTAGCTTCATGCATCTGTGCATCTTTCAGCTTATGCCAGAGCAAATAATGCATTTGGGGTGTGTGCAATAAAGATCTGACGCGATTAATAAGGGCTGGCACAGACCTGGGAGAAACTGCTGTTTCCAAGAGAAAGCACAGGAGGAGTCATGACTCGGAGGTACATTTCTTAATCAAGGTGGTCTCCTGGCCTTTGGGCCGTGCACCAGCATCAGCGCAAAAGCCCGATTCTTAATGGTAAAGCTTTGCTAAGGACAGCGTGGTGTGCTTTGCAAAACATAGTGGAGTGCTTCTGGTGGGGCACCTCCGCTCAGTGTCTGCTCCTCAGTCTTAGCTGGGAAATATGGGGAGAACCTGGATGAACCTTGCAGGGCTCTGAAGAGCTCGCTTCAGTAGCGTACCAATTAGCACTTTCTGCTGTAAGACGTTTGTTGTGTCTCAGGAAAAAAAATATAGGCCCCGGGACCTCTCTCGATTCAGCTGCAGATGGTTTTTCCAGAAGGATCCGTGTCTATTCTGTTAACACATTGGAGGTTATCACTGATAACATGAATGGAAGGAAAAATGAGCTAGCAGCTCTGAATAGCACGTTGAAGGGCTCTCAGAAGAAACAGTGGCATTTCTGTGTATCGTAAGCTGAGCTGGAAGTTGGCTGGATCTTCTGGTGAAGATGAAGTGAACTACGAAATGAACTTGCTGCAGAGGCATAAATGCCAAAAACATGTTTCTGGCAAAGCCATAAGACATTCTGCCTGTCAGCATCTTTCAGTGTTGTGTCCTTTGGCTTTGTAGTCTGACTGCCACAGGGAGGAGCAGAGGTTGGAAATCATCAGAATTATCAGTGTGCAACTAATTTTAGAAATGCCGATATGGCACACCACTGCTCACGGATTTATTTAAATCTCTGGCTAGAAAATTGCTGGTTGTGGAGGAATGAATAAAAAGAGCTTATTCTGGAGACAACAGTTGAAAAACATTAAAAGTGATCTGGATAAAATGTCTTTTGGGTTTCCATCATTTCTTGTGGTAGGTTGCTTTTAAAAAAAACAAACAACTCCCTCCAAAAAAACCCAAAAGACTTCCAAGGTACAGAAAGCTTTTATGCCGCACTTCTGACTTGGCAAACTGAAAAGGTACCAGGAGAACCTGCTCAGTGCGTCTACGTATGGCTTTAACTTGGAAGTGTAACCGTTTTAAATGTCACCACTGATTTCACAAATGACTCTGTTGGTGCTGAACAAGGTGGCTGGATAACACACATATTATAAACAAAAAAAAGTGGTGGTTTTTTTCCTCCATTTGGTGTGTTAAGGCAATGTCGTTAAAGCAGCGGTTATCCTCCACTGCTAAACATGATGTAGGTAGAAGTTTCCAGGACTATAGAACAATGGTAATATCTCACCATGGAGAGTAACTATCAAACTTATTTCCTGGTGTGCAATGTAGTTGTACAGCCACTGTAAGCGGTAGAAACATGGACTGTCCTGTAAACTCCCAGACCTGCAAGGCCCAGACTCAGCCCTTCACCTCTCAGACGGGAGGAGTGTTTGCAGGTTGTCATCTCCCCTTACATGGTTCTTTTAATCACCTCCAGCTATTCATATGACCGTATTCCGGTCACCTCACAGGCCCCTTTCTGGCTGTGGCGGGTGCAGGAGATACGATGGCTGAGCCAAAGCAGGGCATGGTCCCTCTGAGCAGTGTCATGTCCGTGGAGCCCCTTGCTGTGGCTCCTGTGCCTGTAACCCCACCTGCCCACTGCGGGGCTCTGGTGCAGCCCCGGGTAGTGCTTCCCCGTGAGCTTCTGCTGTCTGGATGGTTAATGTAATGACATTGTTGCCATGGCATGAAGAGCTGAATGGGTGGTGATGTGAATAGTGGGGGTTTGCTAGCTGGTTCCACCGTAGGTGATGTAAGCCTCCAATGCAAAGAATATTTTACCCGGAATTTTTGTTTCCTGCTTAAAGTTGTCAGTGCTTTTTCAAACATATTATTTTCTACAAATCGATTTTTTCTGGATACAAAGTGTTCTTGGGCATGAAGTGTTTTGTTTGGGGGGGATCTTTCCTTGTTGTTTTAGACGGCATAAATCCTTTGATGTACGAGCACCGAAATTCAATGTAAGGTAGGATATTGTTAGCAAAAGAGGTTGATAATTCAAATTTGCCAGACTACCTGGGGAACAGTAGCGAGTAAAAAATGCGGTTACCAGAGAGAGGGAGAGGAGAGCATGTAATGGAGCACATGTCTCTCACTGTTGTGAACTGAGTGATTACTAGGCAGGTAGAGGCTGGAAACAATTGACTGTAATTGGTCTGTTGGGATTTTAATAAAACCTTTAAAGCAATTAAAATGCTTTTATTGAAAACAGGTTTGGGCATCTTTTCTAAGGAGGTCTTAACTGTAACTGCTGTTTTAAATGCTAATTATGGTTTTGTGAAAAGTCTCTTCGCAGCACGCGCTCTCGGTGTGGTGCGCTCTGCAGTCAGGGCTGGATCCCGCGGCAGAGGGGAGACCTGGTGTACTCAGCCCTGTGCTTGTGAGACCACTGCCCTTTGGAGCACGTGGTTCCTCTGTGGTTTCTTCTTGTCCGTGCCCATGCCCCTGTCCATGCCCATGTTCTTGAAATCTGGACAGCTCAGGAATGATTTGTAAACCCCTCCTGCAGACTCCTTGGGGTATGCACAGCGTGTAGAGATGCAAGGGATCTGTGGGTATGCTGTGTCATGTGAGCAATGACTATTTATAGCCAGGAAAGCTGAAAAGATAGGTATTGAAAACAAGCAGATTATATAAAGATCAGTCAAATATTCCAGTTTTCCTCTATGTTATAAAACAGCCTTTGTTAAAATAGAAAAGCACAGGCTTTAACATATATCTATATTGTGCTGGTATTGCCTGTATCTTAGTGTTTGGAGAAAGCACAGCGATCATTCTACAAAAATTAGTTTCACAGCTGTTGTTGCTAGCGCCTATTTAGGAGTTAAATGTTGCAAAGCCTTTTCAAAACAAATCTTTCTTTTGTATGTTCTCCTAATTAGGAAAAAAAAATATCCCTTTAGACCTATAGTGTCTCTATTTTATCACCATTAGGCACACACACTTTAAAAGAAATTTCAGCACATTTGTTTATTGAATTTTGAATTATCTGGCTGTCTTTTAAAAAATATCTCTTAGTGGTGCAGACTCCCAGTTTCAGTACAGATCCCAAGATACTTGCAGTGTTTTTTGCAGTCCGAACCACAAGAGCCCTTTTGTGATAATTATAGCAGCTTTTTACATATATGCTAATCTTCTTTATTTATTCTTTTTGCCTTTGGAAGGTTTACATTTCCAAGCAGTCACAGAGACGTATGTACAGGCTTTCCATGATACAAAACTGGGAAATGAATACTTCCATCTCTCTCAAATATGCTTTTTTATAAAAAAAAAAAAAA
>VUYV01000046.1:5294981-5363773 GCA_008711295.1 Anarhynchus alexandrinus
AAAAAAAAAAAAAAAAAGAAACTTTGATATAGAAGAAATCATAATCTTCTCTTTTCTCCTGGGAACTCAGTTCTGATTTTGCCTGTGAAGGGCTGCTGCTATTGTATCTTTCCAGAAGAGCAAAAATGCAGAAGTTTTTTGAGATGTACCAGGTTCATAGTCTAAAAAAAAATGGTGTGGGTGAGATGATGAGGGCAGAAGGAGAAATAGCTGATGTAGTTAAGTGGAAAAAGTGACAAGTCTGTTCAGTAGATATCGTGTGAGACAATATCCCATTTACTTGTGTGATATTACAGGAGCACCTGGCAAGTGTCCTGGTGAGTGAGGACTGCATTGGGCTGCGCGTTGTACAGCCACAGGGTAAAACTGGATCCTTCCCTCATGCCCTCGCTCAGAAAGCTCTGCCTTCGTTTGGACATCAGGAGAGACTTCATCGCTCTCAGATTCCCTTGGCAAGCTAATGACAAAAATATTGGGATGAAGGAGATTTTAATTTGTTTCTTTGAAAAGAAGCAGCCAGCGATGTAAGAATCCAGGACAGGAAGGAACTCTTTGCAGGGACTGAGTTCTGTCCTCTTCTATCTGAGGCAGGAACATAATGTGATCTTTTCCTTAAATGAATAAAGTCTTTGTGAAAGCTAATTAGAGGCTGTCCGTACCGGACTCAGAACAGGACTGCAGTGCAGTACTGGACTGGCACTAGTTTTGAAAGATGAGCTCAGGTGTCAGTAGCAGCTGAGAATGGAGCTCTACAGGGGCCGTGAAGGAGGCTGAGAAGGAAGCAAAAAGGCTGAAATACTCAGCAAATTAACCTGAACTGAGGTCCATGCTTCTGTCGCCAGGCAGTTCCTAAGAGCGAACAGTGTACAGAGAGCCTGGGCACATCTGCACATCACTGCTGGGTACATGGATCCCGCTGGTTTGCTCCCACGGCTGCTATTTGAAGGCTGTTCAAGGCTTTTGCTATTTTAGTGGCTCAAAACCTTTCAATTCCGTATCTATATTTATGCGCAGTCTGTGTATATTCATTTCTGTCTTTTGCCAATGCTGGTTTTCAGTTCAAACAGCTCTTCTGCTTCCCCCATTCCTCACTTTCCCAGTATAATTAAAGGGAGCAGTCATCTTCTATCTTAACAGCTTACTGAAAAGATAACGTTTGTGGATCTAAGACAAAAAGACCCCAAACCCAACCTTGTGACTTTTTTTGGACCTCTTTGAAATTTTTGCCACTTTGTTCTATAGTATATGAACCAAAAGTTAACTCAGACAGACTCTTACTGTCTTGTGATTTATTGACATCAGTGTTTTTAAGTCCTCAATCAAGACCAGGCTTCTAATTTTCCTAGGCACTGCACAAGCACGCAGCATAAGGACTCTCCTCCCACCTGCCCAGTCTATGATTATAACAAATGAGAGAGACAACAGAAATATGGGGCATGAGAGACCTTGTTAATGGATGTTCTTGCCCCTCTTAAAGGTTTCTTGAAAATAGTTAGTTAAATTTACACTTAGGTTCTTTTTTTTTTCCTGTATGATTTATTATAGGAAAAGTAATATAGGCAGGAGGAGTGCCTAAAAATATACAGATTGGGTTTTTTCTTACTTTGTAGCTTAGGATATTGGAAATGTCAGAGCTAATCTTTGCTCCTGTGGAGGAGGCTCTGGCATGTGGCGGAGCCCAACCGCCAGAAAGTCCATCCAGCTCTGTTATCTGAGTGCTGGGAAGCAGATCCCTCAGTCTCACTGACACCTCACCTGCGTCTCCAGCAAAGCCTATTGGAGTCTTGGTTCACCTGCTTTACAAAATCAAACTAATACAGTTCATTACCTACCAGTTCCTTGAGGTGGTGTCAGTTGGTGCCTCTCTGATTAGCAGTTCCCTGTGAACTCCTTATGAATTCCCATAATTTCCCCTGTGAATTCCCATAATTTCCATTATGAATACCTCCAAACTGTTTGAAGATGCTCCAGGTGTAATTCTGGTGATGTTTTGCTCTCTGTTTAATCCATTTCTTTTAACATCCCTTTAGGTACTTCTATTCGTGATTCCAACTCTTCCACATTACTTAGAACAGATTAGTATTTCCTCTAAGTGATAACCTTAATGGGACAAATTCACTTTTTTTTTTTTTTTTTAAATTTATTTTCTCATCTGAAGGATTCAATGCATGGGGTTGTTCCGTGAAGCTAAGCCCCAGATTTAGCAAGGGATCAGTCAAACAGGTTATCTTTATACAGATGTCAGATTTATAGTCTTCCTTTACCGTAAACTGCAGAATTAATCCCAGACATGGGCTAAGGTGTGACTGAGATTCGCTGATGATTCATGGCCAGAGCAATCCACGTTTGTAAATGTGCTGCTCTGTCAGAGACGAAGTTGCTGTATGTTTGCGACAAGGCTGGGCACTGATTTTACGGCATTAATTTCAGACAGTGGAAATGCATTAATTACAGCCTCCTCCTTGATTTCTTCTGGTTCTTATCACAAGGTAGTTGCAGAGGTGGGGAAAATGCATAAATTATTTTGCAGGAGTGCTGAAGACTCCCATCAAAGATTTAACAAGAGAAGCGCGACAGGTGATGAGAGCAATGCACAAAGGGGAAGCATCTGACGCTGCCACGTACAGCTTTTGTTTTTAAGGCTTTTCAGATAAATGATGACAAAGAGATCAGATAAAAATGACTGTGATTGACTAGCCCCTTTGTGTTAAGTTTGGGGCCAATGATTTGATGGAGAAAGAGGAGGAAGAAACCCCAAGTAACTAAGAGGCATCCAGGATATTTTAATCTTTTTTTTTTTTTTTTTAAATAGCTTCTAAAATTTCATTAGAATCCAGTGGATGATTATCCCGTGTTATTAACAAGCTTCACTAGATGTAATGTGGAATTTAGGAACATTAAAAAGCCACTGTAGTGATGTAGGGCTGAGAAAAACATATGAAAAAATAACCTTTTTTCTCCTCTGGGGCCCAGTTTCATTAAACCAGCTTGGAGGGTAATTTTTCCACTTTGGGAGGAAGGCTGTGTGAAACCCCTGGTTGTTTTATCGTTTTATAGCACTTTCTTGATCTCCTCCTAATTTTTTCATATTCTGAACACCAGGAGTAGATGTATTCTAGAAAATACGGTCTCCCCTATACTCAGTATAACCCCAAAGTATAAGATTGGGTGGGACCTTAGCTGGTCATCTACTCCACCCCTAAACCAGAAACCAAAGCACATCAACATATCTGTGTCATTTGTGAAAGGTATTTGTTCAACCTCTTCTTAAAAATCTGAAGTCTTGTGGAGTGGATAATGCCTTAGACCCTCTACCTCCATTTCATTACCTTTCCTCTCAGACAGTTTTCCTCCATGTCTATTTGAAACCCATTTCATCTTGCCTTTGTCTCTATATATACTCATTTTTGTTTGGTATTCTTTTTATAAATCACACATCCCCTGATCCTCTTCATTACAGCAAGAACTCATGTTGTGACGATAATCCATGAAGAATTTCCATCTGAATCACCTTATCTGGGTTCATGGTTGGTTTTGTAGCTGCGGCACTTGATGTATTTTGTAGTGGTGACTTGTTCTCGTTACTTCCTACCTACTGATCTGCGTATCACTGCAGACTTTACTGGTAAAGGCAATCTATCAGTGACCACAGTGATAAAAAGTGCCAGACCAAGAACCAGTTCATGGGAACTTCTTCTAAAAAATATCTCCCATTAACCTCTATCTTTTGAGATCTGCCAGTAAGCCAGTTGTAACCCATTTATTGTATGTTACTGCAAGTTTTTAAAGTCAAAATGCTGTGTGGTACTGTCACATGCTTTTAAATACAAGCACTATAATTATTTTATCAATTGTTCTTTAATTCAAAAAAAGGGATAGGTTGAAAGCCTCACTTGCTGTGAGATCATGCTGAAGGGTTTAATTACATTTTTGCTTCAATTTTTTTTGTTGATATAGTCAAGAAATCAGCATTATATTATTTACCCAGGATCAGTATCAGCTTGGTTGGTTTGTAATTTCCTAATTCACCCCTTTTATACTTTTCAATATTCAAAGGAAGGTGGTAGTCCTGCAGTCATCTGAAATTTTCTTCGTTTCCCAAGATTTGTTGAAATTAACTTTACTGAGAGTTCCTCATCTCTTAAAGGCTCTTGGTGCAAGATATGTGTCTGTTGTTTTTAAAAAGTGTTTAATTTTAGCAAATGATACCTCACATTCCCTTTTCATCACAGATGGCAATCTTTCTGTTCCACCCTCGGTATAAAATTCCTGCTCAGTTTGATATACAGACAAAAATATCCATCCTTTGAAAATTTCTACTTTTTCTACTTGCCTAAGAACATTTTTGCGGTGTGCCCCTAGCAGTAACTCACATTGAAAAATATGCTATAATTATTTCTAGCTGTATTGGTCATTTCATTGTTCCCTTCATTTCCCCATTATCAGTCATGTGTTGTGTAATTTATATTAATTGCCATTTCCTTTCCATTTTCTGCCTGACTCTACAAATATATAAAAATTAATGCCTTACTGTCAGTTCCATATCCCCTTTCAATATTTAAGAAGATTTTGGGTTTTTTCAGCAGAACACTGCCATGGCTGGGGGATTCTCTTCTGGCTTTTGGAGCATCCAGTAGGAAATTTGAGAACAATTCCTACTACAGTCTTCTTTTAGGATTTCTTGCTTTAAATTTGTGTCCCTGCCAGTGACGCTGACAGTCTCACTAGGTTGGCAAAAATTAGCCCTTTCAAAAATTCTTATACTGCTGGTCACTGGTGTGTTCTGTTTTCACACAATAAATGTAATCAGATCACCATCATAATCATCAGTATCTAAGCAACCACTCATTTTTAGGTCATGAATTGATTTTCCTTTGTCCATCGAAATAAGGTCTAGTATTAAGTTACATTACACTAGGTGGAAGATTTTCTCTTTCAAGAAATTACCTATTATTTTTAGAATATTCGAGGAAGTTTCATTACTGATTGCACTCACCCAAAAAAGGGATTGCAAGTGAGGTCACCTATAATGAATATGATGCCAATGGATCAGGTCACTTAATTCTCCAGTGAGATTTAGAAACTGATAAGAGGTAGTACCCAGTTCTCCGTCTTCATGTGGAAGTATGATCCAAAGGGGTGAAGTGGCTTGTTTGTTGTCACTCAGTGAGTTGGTGGCAGATATAGGAGAGCTTACTCCCACCCTGTTACTGCGCTACAGCTGGGAAATATCAGAGCACTGAAGCCAGAGGCTGTGGGTGCCCCTGACTTCAGAAGGGTAACCTTCACACATGTCCCCGGTCGGGGCTCAGCCAGCTGGAAGACTTCACCCCAGGTTTCAAAAGACTTTGGGTGCCCATTTCTCATTGCAGCACATAGCTCTTTAGCCCTTTCTCGGTGCCTGGAAGGGACAGGAAATCCTGAGATTTCCGATCTGAAAGTCTTCTTTTCAGCCTTCTGAACACCAAATACCTCTTTTGGGCAGCACAGAAGCATTGCGCTGGTGCTTGTTTTCTTTGCAGTGCTCCTGCAGCAGCAAATTAGGGCTACTGCCATCTCTTGAGAACGTGCTGAGCTATTTCACTGTCAGTAGCCTTGGGTGACTCTCCACATTTGATGCAATTTCTCATATGTTAGGTAAATATTCACCTAGGATGTGATTTAGAAGAAGACACTCTTCCTAGGCAACAGCAAACCACCAAAGTATTGTACACCATGAGCTTTTGAGGCCTGAAGTCCAAATGTAAGGGATAGTATATCCATGATAAAAGCTGGCATGTGACATGAGATAAAGCTCCAGAGTTGTTTTTTGATACATCTTGAGATGTTTGAGGAAAAGAGCAAAGATGGAGCTCCAGACTTGGTTTCATGCTGATGGCATTGGGAGCACCTCCCAGGAGAGAGATTGGCACCTCAAAGGAGCAACTCATCACGTGCATGAGATGCTGGGTTGGATTATGCTGTCAAAGCATCAACCTCTCTGTTGACAGCCAAGGCGCCCTGGCTGGTTTACTCATGCAACCACTTTGCTTTTGGGGGCTGCGGGTTAGTGAGTTGGCTGGTGAATCCCAACCTATATGTCATGAGACATGTCCAAGGTCACACAGAACTTCACCCCAGACCTGCGAGTTAAACCCGTGTCTCTTGGTCCAGATTGGCACAATGTAAGCCTGGAGTGTCTCTTCGCTTGTGTGCCGTTTCCTTCGCCCTGTCTGTGGTACCTGGCTCACACAACTGTATGTGTACGTGTACTTGAATATACCACTCTATCTTATCCTTGGCACACTGGGGGTGGAAAAACAATTCTGCTCCTGAAATTCCAAATGAATATTTAAACACACATCTTTTTATTAGATGCTAATTAATATTATGGATAAGGGATTCTAGGGGATTTGGGGAGGGGAGTGATTTTAAATAGGCAAATTATTTCATTTAGAAGTACGTTTACTATACATAATAATGGATAGCTTTCTTATGGTGCTTTGCAACTTCAAAGTGCTTTGCAACTATTAATTAATTAACATGCATGCTCTTTTGGAGGTAGGAAACTAATTATTAACAGCCCTGTCTTGCACACAGGGAACTGCACGATAAACATTCATGTTATTTAAACAATTTAGCCATTGTATTGCATGCTTAATTTGTCTCTGTGAGTACCACTTCTTCATACATAATGTGGATTAATGCATATGCAAATGAATAAGTTAAATAGCTGCATTCATACAGTGCATGGTGATCGGCATGAATAATTATGTGCCCAGTGCCATATATCTCAGGACTCCCTTAAAATTACAATCACTCATCATTCCTTGCGTTCCCTGAAAGTCATTTGAGATTGATATTTGTCCCCAAATGGGAGATGAAAGATGACATGAGCCAAGAAGTGTCCGGGGAGGTGGTCCCTGATGCAGTAGGTTCTGGAGTGAATCCTGTAACACAGTGGGGAACCAAGCTTATACTGTCTGAAGCTACTGCTGCACAGTTATGTACACTCTTGTGCCAAAAAAAATCAACACAGTCCCAACTAAGACAAAGGGAGAGAGATCAGTAACAAATTCAGCTTTATTTTATTGGTGGCGAAGTCAGTGTGCTGTACCTGAGGTCCTATCACCTGCACCTTGTGCTCCTATTTCTATAGGCAGCCTAAGCTAACCCTTATGCTAGCCCGTGTCCAAATCCTAGCAACCTTGTGGCAGACAAATCTCAGGGTAATTTTATGGAGCCCTTCTCTCTGCCAAACATCAGTCAGTGGACGATGCTATAAAGATGGATGGGACAGATGATTCTGCTGGAACAGGAGCACCAGGCTTGTGTCCCAGCCAAGAAACTCTGTTTCTGTGGATCGCCCAGGAGCCTGTGCAAAGTGTGAACAGGCAGCAAACTCAAAGAGTTGCAGTCAATGGCTCAGTGTCCACGTGGCAACCAGTGATGAGCGGCGTTCCTCAGGGGTCGGTGCTGGGACCGGTGCTGTTCAACATCTTTGTTGGTGGCATGGACAGTGGGATTGAAGCACCCTCAGCAAGTTTACTGATGACACCAAGCTGTGTGGAGTGATCAACATGCTGGAGGGAAGGAATGCCATCCAGAGGGACCTGGACAGACTTGAGAGGTGGGCCCGTGCGAACCTCATGAAGCTCAACAAGGCCAAGTGCAGGGTCCAGGTTGGATGAAGCATTGAGCAACCTGGTCTAGTGGAAGGTGTCCCTGCCCATGGCAGGGGGGGTGGAATTCGATGATCTTCAAGGTCCTTTCCAACTCTAACCATTCTATGATGCTATGATTCAGGTTGCCCCTGCAGAGAAGCACTGGCAACGCTGGAGAAATGAAATTACCTGCTCAGAGTCCAGCACTTAGACACTTTCACATGTTATATAAGGCGGGTTCCTTATTTTCCCTCCAAACAGTTGTCCACTGGGGGTTTGAGATGCTGGTGATGGGAGGCAATTTGCATCACAGACATGAGCAGATACACAGCTTCTAGTTCAAGCACCCTGCTGCTGCCAGGAGCAGAAGGCAATGTGTGTAACTTGTTATGAACTTCCCACCTCTCCGTGATGAGAAGAGAAGCTGCGCTGTGAGATTTAGGACTCGCTGAACAGAACAGAAAGGACATAAGGAAAGCTGAGGAAAGCACCCTTGGGAGGGCATGAAAGGAGTGTGACAGCTGAGGGAGGAAAAGCAACAGCTAAGTAAGCAGAAGCATTACCAGGCTTGGAGACTTGGAGAGCTTAAAAAAGGCAACGGGAGTGAAACACCTGGGAGTGTGCGAGAGCCTGTGGGATCTTAACAGAAGTGAATCTGTGCAGACCCTCCCCAGGCTCCCAGGACATCCAGTCTGTGGGCTGGTGAGAAATCACCAGCACGATCTGATCTGTGCATGGCTGTGTGTGTTCCCGTAAGGCTTTCTGTGCTGGAAGGTGGACTGTCCTTAGCTCAGCTCCTGACTGTTCGACTAACAGTTCGCTTCAATTTTTCTATTTGCCAGTAATCTCATTTCCTTCCTCACGGTCTTTTCTAACTCAGCATTGTCCCTCTACCCTTTGGGCTCACCTTTGCCTTCCCAGCAATGTCCACACTCTTTCTGTTTAACCCACCCCATAGAAAAACCCATGATTAGACAATTCGAGACACTTCAATGACACTTGCAGCTTTCCTGCTACCTGCGCTCCCCCATATTTTTCTGTCTCTTCTGATGTTCTCAGCCTGTTCTGGTGTACATTGCCCTGTTCTCTATTTCTACAGCTCCTGGCATGCTTGTTTCTGATCTGAGCTGATGTCTGTAGGCATTGCCTTCACACTATTAACAATAATGACTACATTGCTTTTTAATTTCTTGATGCGTTTTTAAGAAAACCTATGTTTAGCTCTTAATCCTGGTGTAGATGGTGTGTTCATATCAATAATTGGCCTATTAAATTATGGGTACAGCTGAGTAAATTTCATGCTTATAAGAGTGTTTGAGCAGGCAATGCATTTAGCAGACTGCAGACTGGTATTTATGTAGTTCCAGGAGAGTAAATAAAGCTTATTCAGTGGCCATCATTATAGCATTATTTTCTCTCCCTCCTTCCTTCGCTCTCAATTTGATGCAAAAGCCCAACCTCATGCACAGAGTCGTGCCTCCCAGAGGGTATTTAATTTCTTCAACTGCTACTGAAATGAATGGCACTGGTGACATTCCCTGCCCTGCAAGGCCAGGCTCCAGTTCCCAAAGTGTAAGTCTGAAAGGTTATGAGGCTGTTTCTAATGTTCGTTCCCATCACGACTGATGATATTCAGTGCAGGACTGATATTACCTTTGCCTGTCCAGCCCCTTTGGCAGGCTGTACTGATGACACTCATTATCTGATTCATAAATTAATAAATACACCATGTAGGGGAGCATTTTTGAATGCTGGGCAAAGTTGAGATTCTGCATTTTTTCTTCTATCATAAGTGCTGGGAATAACTTTTCTGATTTTACTTTTCTTATCTTGTAACTCATTCACAAAACAACCTTCTACAGGAAATAATTATTTTGAAGTAATTAAAAAGACTGCTACAGCCCTCTGTAACCCCTAGGACAAGTCTATGTGTTTGTTGATATTAGCGTTTGAATGGCAGCTCTGTTAAGCACTCAACTTGTGCTTTGCTTTCTTTCCATTTTAACAGCTTAAGGTGCATGAGTGGACATCTTCAAAACTTATAGGTAGGTTTAAAATTAAGCACATACCTGTAATAAATGTCTTCTGGGTCTGGGTCTTCAAAAAGTGGACGCAGGCAAAAAGTGAGCAAGAGGTGATTCCCAAGAAAATGAAATCTTTCTATCTGTTTAAAAAAATCCCCTCAGTTTTTATTATTTAGGACTTCATCTGTCTTGATGCTCAAAATAAGATGATATAGGCAGAGATGAAAGCATATAAAATTAATCAAAACAAGATTAGTTATGTTATTCAATAGCGTAATTATAAGAGACTGACACCGAGATGTGGAGGGGTTGTGGAGCTAACAGACCCCTGGCGGTTGCTGGAACTTTGGAATGACCCTTTGCAATTTCCCAATGGAGATCAATACCTTCCTAGCTTATAGAATCATCATAGAATCACAGAATGGTTTAAGTTGGAAGGGACCTTGAAGATCATCGAGTTCCAACCCCCCTGCCATGGGCAGGGACACCTCCCAGCAGACCAGGTTGCTCAAAGCCCCATCCAGCCTGGCCTTGAACACCTCCAGGGATACATATACCAAAGCAGCTGCTCGATTTAGAGTTGCTGAGTACCAAACTGCAGACATCCCATTTGCTTGGACAAATAAACTGAAATTAGGTTATTGTGTCATGTAAGGTGCTTGTAAAAGAGTATGTGGAGCCTGAGGAAAAATGAGAGAGTCAATCAATACCTCTGGAAGAGGCAGACAGCTGGAAGGAGAGAAGGTCTACATAAATAGCCGACAAACCAGATAAGTACATGACAGCACGAACAGCATCTCTGCTGTAGATTACATACACTTGATTTTATGGCCCCACCATTTCCCAGCCTAGCACATCCTCGTATGAAGATCCCCTCTGACTTTACTGTATTGCACCAAAAGTGCAGCAATGATGCTAACTGACTTAAAACTTTTTGGCTTCCATCAGTGCCCAAGTGTTGTTTTCTGTTGCATTATTTCTTGAAGTTTTTCTTCTGTCTTTCAACAGCTGGTGTGTCATCTCCACCAGTAAGTGGAGAAGTACCGTGCTGCAGTAAAACTAGAATAGATGTGGGGAGTGAGGTCCTTGTACACAGGGACAGGCAAAGTCATGTCAACACAGTTTGAACTGAGGGAAAGGTCTATGTATTTAAAGTGTGAGTGATTAATTGCTAGGACAGATTAACCGAGGAGGTGCATCCAAATGCTGTCTGCCAGCAAGTCTTTTCACTGAAAATAGCTCTCTCTCTATTTCGCTTAACCAAAAAATAACTGAATGGATTCCAGAAAAATTGTGTGTTATTTCTACGTTACGCCACAAAATCAGGGCAGATGATCCTAACAGTCCCACAGAGATTTTCCTGCATTCCCCCCATTATGATCAATTAGTCTGACCTCTCATGTTGCATGGATTGGGGATTTCAGTGTGGAGATTTTCCAGCATCAACCCGGTCTCTTCTGATCTCCAAATCGATGCCTCTGACTCTCCCAGGCTGACACACGGAGACAGTTGGTGCTTGGAACAGAGTAATCCAGATCTCCCCACTCCCACACCCCTGCTGTGGTGCCACATTTGCCATCCCTCATATAGAGCAGAGCTATAGGCAGCAGAGCAAACGCACAGATCAGCTCTTCTGGCTCCAGGGAGCTGGTGGTTCCTCTTTGGCTGCACAGGCTTAGAAAAGCCAGGGCGAGTTTTTCACAATGAATAATTTAAAGTGAGCCTTTTTGACCTCATTTTCTATATGCATCTCCTAGCAGAAAGTTGAAGCTGAAATCATTTGTCATGGCTGAGTGTAAATCCAAGGGGAGCAGATGGGGGTTTCCCTGCCATGTAGCTCTGCAGACACTGCGTGCATGCAAATGGACTGCCTGGGACGAGGCAGGCAAACCCTCCGCAAAACAAAACGTAGCTGCAGCTAAATTTTTCAAAATCAACCCCCCAAGTTTATTGGTGGGGCTTTGTTCTCCTGTGAACCTAGTCTAGGTCTGAGTTAGCTAGGAGGCAACGTCTTTGTCAATTAATTCAACCTGTTTATTTATTTTTTTTCACTTTGTATGTTTATTGTATTGTATTTATTTATTATTTATTGTATTGTATTTATTTGTATGTCCATTAAACTGTTTTTCTTTCTGGGATCTGCTGGTAATAGCTTTGCAGCACACCATTGAAAGGGCTGAGGATTTTATTAACCAGCTGGTACTTATCATTCACTCTGTATTTGCATCACTAAAAGATGTTGAAGAGATCTGGGTGGTTTTTAAGAGGGCAGAGGCTGCAGTGCCACATGCAGAATTGCTGGCCACGTTTGAATGCTCGGTTAGAAACAGGACCAAGGTGGAGAACATCTTTCTTCTGCCATCATATGAACTTTGTGACCTTCGAAAATCGCTTCTTTGACTCCGAACTTGTGAAATGGGTGCAGTGCAGCTGGTCCGGCTGGAAGTGTCGGGGGCTTAGTAAGAGTGTGGAAAATTCTCCATCATTTGGAATCTTTACATCCAGTCTAGTGTCTTCTCAAAAGGTGCGTTGTAGCTTCATTTATGGACTCAATGGAAAAATTATTATCATATTGTTAACAATCCTTTACCAGTGGGGTCCTAATGGTGACAGAATAGCTTTCTGCTTTCCTGGGAAGCCCCAGTTATCTTCTTTTAGCTTTCATTACTGTGCATAACTGCGCAGCCTGCCAAAGCGCGGTATCGATTCCAGCGTATCGAGCAGATCAGGGCTTTGTTTGTTGTGCAAATAGCAAAACAGCAGCAGTGCTGCAGACGGCAGGAGCGAAACGAGACAACGGTCTGTCTCAGGCGTTTGAATTTATTCATTACGCCTGGCGTTTGCCATGCGGTGTGACGGGCTGCCTCAGGCCCCGTGCACGTTTCCAGCACAAGCTCGAGGCTGCTTTGTGCGCCGTGGGGACCCGTGGCTGTTCGCTGCAGGAGGCAGCTCCCGCTGGAGCGTGCCCTTGGAAAGGCTGACACGGGCTCTTAAAGATGAATTATTTAGACGGCCTCGCAAGCATCCTCTAGCCAAAGCTAAAGATACATCTGCTTGTCATGGGCAGCCGTAAATCTGTGACGAGAGCAGAGGGGTTTCCCTGTGACACAGCCCGGCCCGTTGCTCGCTGCTGCAGTGCTGCGCGGCGTGGGGTGACGGGAACGGTAAGAAAGGAGGCGCTCTCCCCATCCAAGGGATTTGCTTTGGATCACAATGGGATGTATCACAACATGAGCTTCAGCTGAATCCAAATCTCACACAATCAGCCCAGGATTTCGCTGGGGTTCTGGCTGATCAAGCACAGGGCTGAGGTCTGGTGAGGGTCTGAGCGAAAGGCACTGGTGCTGGGAGCTGTCGCTTGTGCCACCCCTTAAGGCAGTTTGCACATAGAGCTGATGTCTTTTGATCTGAAAATAGACTCCTGTGGGGTTTGCAGCAGGTGAAGCCCTGCCCTGAGCCAGTGCAGACGACTGCATTAAGGATTTTCCGCTGATGTGGTCACGGTGTAGGGAGTTTCCTCAATATAAACACGGCCCTCATGCCTTAGGCGAATCATTAGCATCCCCGTCTCCTTTAGCTGTCAGATCGACAAGGTGCTGCCTGTCTGCCTTGGGTGAGGAGCAGTGCCTCATCATTTTAGCTGTAGCTTCCAAATAACACGAGGTTAGAAAGAGAATTTCCTTGGGGTTAGATTCCTCTGTTCTGGGTAGCTGTGAGATTTCTTATACCTTCCTCTGAACTCTCCTGTGGGAGACGAGATGCTGTAACTACGGAGACCTAAGGGCTGATCTGAACTGGCAGTTCCTCCCCTCCTGGTGGTGTGGGAATTAATTAATATTTTTTGTGCTATGTGCAATCATGAAATGGTAAAGCAAAATGTGACAGTTGGGTGTTTCATCACTGAGCTTGTTTTAAAGATATTTCTTGGTGTAAAACCTTCTTTTGACTGCTCAGTGCCGTATTGTGCAGTGCTATCAAGCCTGTCTGGAGGACTTATAGTAGTAATAAGAACAATAATGATAATAATTATTTCTAGCTCTTATTTAACCATCCTTTGCAAGGTTTCCCAAAGTGCTTTTCAAGGGAGGTTAGTGTGTAACAGAAGGCAAAAATTATGTTCCTCAGGTTCCCCCAAGCTCGTGTGATGCCAGTGGGAGTGGAAGTGAATTTTTCAGGCTCTGTGTCCTGGCAGGCACCACCTCTCAGGACACCAGCTGACGTAGAAGTAGAAAGTAGGTATCTGAATTGCTTGTACAGTGGGTTTGGGCAGTTTGCGTAGGTTACAGTTTTGAAAGGGACTATGGCTTTTGGGAAAAGAGCAGCAGTCTTTCTTATGTCTCTTTGCACATCTCAGTCTCTGTGCCCCAGTTTCCTTCCTTATCGCATGGGTACTTCCATAGCTTGAGTCATTAGCATCCTGGGTGGGAGGCATTAAGTAGAGCAATAATGACTCTGATGGCTGACTCAGTTTGATATTGGGTGTCAGGAAATGGTGTATTTTTATTGGGAAATAATGTATTCTTAGTCAAAGTTAGTTTTAAGTAGGATTAACTGTGAGACCAGGTCCCCACCAGTACAAGGACCGCGCAGTGCAGGCAGAGGGCTCAGCCCTGCCAGCGCTCCTCAACTGAACAGGCCGGTACATTTCCGGAATATTTGCAGACCGAAAAAAATGTCAGAGGAAGGATCAGGCCTAATCCTCTTCCCAGGGGTAAAAGCTTTATCCCAGAGACAAAGTACCTTCAAAGCACAGACCATCAGTGAAAGAAGTCCATTCCCTGAGGTCCGAAAAAGGAGTTTTGCACAAAACTGTTGGGAGCCCTGAAACCACAACTGTGAGTGAGGTTGTGAAGTTCCCTATATGATGTCTAGAGATGCCCCCTCCCAAGGGCTTGGATGCTCAACTTTGAGTTGTCAAAATGCACCCCAATTTTGTTTTGATTTAAAAAGTAGAGAAATCATCGGTCTTATTTGGGAGATGATGTTTTTTCATTCATCATGACCCAACAGGGATAGATTGCTGGTGTGGGTTACAGGAAAAGAAGGGTCCTTGTAGGTGAGAAGAGTGACAGCAGACAAGGGAAGAAGGGGCATGTATGGACAAGCCCAGGAGGAGTGCTTGGACACAGACTGGTGGCTGATACCTCACTTGGACTCTTAAAATACCCTAGTGTTTCACCCAAAGGAGGGATAATTGAGCTGATGACTCTAGAGGAGAATCAGGACCTTCTGGACATGATCAAAGTTAAGCAGGAGTTGGAGAAATGTATTGCTGAAAAGAAATGGAGCTGAATTCCCTGTGCTTGGAGTGACATACTGAAATTCTTTTAGGGGATTTTTTTTCTGGGTACATTTTGACAAGAATATCTGAATTCAACTTTCAGTCAGAACTTCCGTTTTTCCCTTTTCTTCAATACACGTGTTGGTACTTTGAATGTTGCATATTAAATGCCATGCACATGGCTTGTAAATACATCATGAGTCAGCATTACCAATGAATATGTTGGAGAATTCATGTGCAGCTCATTGTTTTTTTTAAGAGCTGTTGCTTCTTCCTGGAGTAGCACATTCTGGTGAGATACATTTCCTGGCTGTTCACAGATTTGAGAATTCTGTTTTTTGGGAAGATGAACAGTTTATGGCTGGTATCTTAGAGTTTCTTTCCCCATTCAAAAGCAAAACACATATGCCAGCCCTTGCTGTTTAGAACAAAAGATGAAATAGTTTTTGTGAAGATTGAATATATTATTTTAAAAACGATTTGGTTTTGATCTTTTGAGGAACAGGGAATGTACATTTGAGAAGGGTTTAATTTTGTTAAAGAATATTTTTGTTTGTTTGATCTTGCTTTTTGTATTAGGATATTGCCAATCCCTTGTTATGCATTATTAAAACAGATAATGAGATACAATTCTTGCTCTAGGGAATTTTCAGTCCTCACAACCGAAGACTTTACAGCCAAAGAAACTGCAATTAACAAGATAGACAAATGGTGGAAGGAAGGAAAACATTATTGTCTCCGGTCTTGAGGTGGGGGGCAAGTTACAAGGAGATTAAAGCTTTAGGTTAGCAAAATTCTTAAATGCACATAATGTGTGCCTAGATCCAGCCCACAGAGGAAATGAGGATGTCTTTAAGTCCTGCTGACCTTGGGTGGCTTCTTAAAAGGGCCATGGAATCCAAATAGCACAGTCAGATATGCAATTGTTAGTTAAAGGGTTGCTTTCAGACATCTGAACATTAAGGTTTTAATATTAAGCCTGTGTTTAAACACCCACTTGAGCAGGGAGTAGATTGTTTCAAAGACATTTGGGCAGGGATTAGATGGAAGTCGATGGGAGATTTCAAGTTCTGATGCTGTTTCAGATAGTGACGTTATGAGAGCTTCTGCTGGTACCTCTTATTTTCCAGGCTCATCTGCCAATAGAACTGAGAAGTGTCCATCTTGTCAATGTTTTTATCCTGATCTATCACATCCTGTTACTCCTTTGTCCATGGATGGATAGAGTTTCATAATTTTGAGATTTGATTCGCCATGACATTAAAATCTCCATTGATGTGGGTAGTCTGAGATCGCTTTCTCAGACATGCAGAGGGCATGGCTGTCCACATCAAAAGGTTTGCTTTTCAGAATAAACTAATCACGTGCAGTCTCTTCTCCAAGCAGGAGCTTCTCTGTAGGTCCAGCTTACTGATCTTTTCAGTTTGTCAATCCTGGATATGCATTCTGTCTACTCCCCTCTTCCAAAGCCTTTAAATCTCTCTGAAAATGGCTCTAAAAAGAGTGGATTACTGGTTTTTTTGCGTCCATCAAATGAAAATATTTCTCTGGATCCTTTTTGCTTTTGCAGTCAGAGTCTGCATTGGATTTTGCCTTTGTCATTGGGTCTGTAGGCTTTTTTCCTAAGCTTTTATCTTCTATGTAAAAGACATATCAGCTGCTCGGGCTCTGCTGTGGGACTGACTGAGTCATTCCTGCAGTCACAAATAGTCTCTGACCTGCTGTGCATTGATAATATCTGTGCTCATTGATGACCGTAGCTGGAGCCCCCATATCTATCTTCTACTGGTGTTGTCCCTCTTCCCTTTCAGCACTGCACAATATGTCTGAATTTTCATCTCCCTATGCATTTTGGGGTCTGACCTCTGAAGGATTTTCTTCTTCAGTGAATGGGACTGCAGTGGTGTCTCTGTGGGACCCATGTCTGGCCAGATGATGGGGCAGTGTCAACAGTACTAAGTTGTCACTAGGAGATGGCACTGAAGTGGGGGAAATGGTCCACCTAGGAGGCATCTTCCAAACATGACGTCTTGTTATGTGCCGTGTTCCTCTCCTGCCACAAACACTCTTCTCTTGAGGTCTTTTCCCTTACATCTTGGGGACAGATGGCATAAGAATTGGCAAAGCACTTTTGCTTATTCTGTGGTATCTGGGGACAGAAGAGAGGTCATAACCATGTATTGCAGGGGTGTATGGTACAGGCATTGGTTGGAGAGGAGGAAGCAGTTGTGTGAGCACTGTGCTCAGCGTCTCACCTGTAATGGGTCTGGGGGTGCCGTGGGACAAAGGTGTTTCATTTTCTGCTCGGCTCTTCAGACCTGAGGCATAAAATGAACAACGCAATGAGACCTGCTCCAGCATCGCAATGCTCTGCTGGTGCACGTACCCCTCACGGTCCCCTTAGGGGCTCAGTTTGAGCAATGCAGCTCTTGCTTGAGATCCATACTGATGCTCCCCTTGCTGTTGCTACCTCTGCTGCTCTGAGTAAAGCTCCTGCTGCCAGTGACAGTTCCCAAATTCCCTTGTTAGCCCAGAGGAATCTGTTCCTCATCGTATCCCTTAAGACATTGCCTCAGGAGCAATGGTCCAGCAATCTTCCTAACTTTGCCGTTTGTATAGGTACCCTTCACCTTGTTTTTTTACCCCATCATGCAACTTGACAGCTTCCGCTGTAGTATGTGACTTGGGCTTGTGGCCACTCTGTTAAGATCTTCTGTAGTGTTCACAGGGTTTTATCTCCTGCTTTCTGGAGTTGTAATTAATTCCTAAAGATGGAGTAAGTAAGTGAGGAAAGTTAATTTGAGTGTGTCCTTCCCAATAACCTCATTTGCAAGAAAATAGCTCAAATATTGTCATTAATCATTCTTTTACACAATCAGTTAGCCAGCTGACTGTCTTCTGTTTTCCCAGTCAATAATTTTATAACAGAACTGCTCAGTTCACCAAAGAGCGGTTTTACCACAGACTGCAGTCTGAGTGGTGGGTACAGGAGTCAGTTGTTCTGATGACTGAAGAATGGGATGGTGAAGGGGGTGCTAAAGGACCAAAGCGAAGCTCCATCCTGTAATACTCCAGTGAATCCTGTTCACTTGATAACGAGCATTTCCTACATGTGGATCAAGCACCTGAGGAAATATTTGGTAATCAGTCACGGAGGATTTGCCTCTTCAGCTGGAGTGACACCGTTGCAATTATTGATATTAAGCTTGGGTAAACTGATTGTAAAGTGTGAAGAGAGCTGGGCCAGCAGCAGTCCTTGCACAGAGCGTCTGGGGCCAGGGGAACTGGCAGTAAATAGGCTGCTTTTTGTTATTTTCCCAAGTGCAAGCACAGAGGTTTGTTTTCTCTCATTATTTACATAATTCCAGCGCATATTTCGAGAATGTCTTTCCCTCTTCCCCTCATTTTAATTAGCTTCTTGGTGGGAAATGAAGAAGATTTCCCAATCTGTTGTCATATGACGTATGAAAGGGATAACCTCTGTATCTCACTTTTTCTATTCGCATTTGAAGCTGCTTGCTGGTTTCCATTCAGCCACAGATACAATTAATTCTTAGCATCTGGCTGTAAATAGTGTTATGTCTGGCTGTGGCAGGGAGACAGGGAGCCCAATTAACACAGCCTTGAATATCAGCTAGTTTGCTTTCCGGATCCATTTCTGTTTTGTGTTAGAAAGCTTAAAGCACAGAGGAAAAAGAGGAACAAATGAAATTTTAGATGTGGTCTTGTCTCATTTAATATTAATTTGGTGAATACAGTATGATAAATACTCTTGAATTCATAAAACGACTCTTCCCCTACTCAGTAATATGATGATGGTAATTCCATGTGCAGAATGTAGTAAAATAAGACATCCTCCAGTGAATTACTTTCAAAATCATTTGCTGGGGATTCTCAGTCAATCAATAGATAACAGGCAGAATAGGATCCTGACTGTAGGATTAGGAGAATAATTTGGTGGACACCGTACTGTGTCCAACCCTAACAGAGGCTGTTAAAGAAAAAAAAAGAAAGGTTTTAGTGAAGTGTAATGAGACATATCTGAGGTTTTGAGAATGTCCATTTGAAAAAGAGATCTAAGAAGATGGAAATCTTTCATTTACCCAGGGAAAGGTTCTCTTAAGCTCTGAAGTTCATTTAAGAGGAGTTTGTAGAAAACGACATGGCGAAGACATCGCTGAGAATAGATTGCTGTACCAGAAAAAGCAAAAAAAGAGCCCGTGTGTAGAAACTGAGGCAATTGCTATTACAAAATACACAGAAAAGCTGTTTTGGTACTGAAACAACTTAATGGATGTGATATTGGTAGGTTGTCCACTTGTTTTAAGTTCAATTTAAAAGTATTAGTCTTCCCCAATGATACGCAAAATGTCGAATAGAAGTTGTGCTTGAAGCAGCCTCTGTGGGGAAGACCTATGGCCTGTGTGATACAGGAGGCCAGAACACAGGCAAACGTTGTCTACCTTTCAGCATTTCTCAAATGTTATGCAAATGTTCAGATATATTCAAATATCATAAAGAAGACTGTTGTTCCAGTAGTCCCACTGACTCTCCTGAGGAGTTTTTTCAGGATCTGGATTAAAAGGGCTCCGAGAATGAGCCCCTCAAAATGAAGTCCCAGCACAGTAAAATGTTTCAGTACCATCATAAGGGCTCAGAAGGAACTTCTCAGGCTTTGAGAAGTCAAGTCCCAAGTGCACAAACATCACAAGACTTCCAAAAGTCAGGACATAACAAAATGTGTGGTTATTTCCTACCAGTATTTGAGCCATTAGGCTGCACGGGCTCCTCGTTTTCTGGAAGCTGTGACATTAGCAGCACACTGCAGATTAATCCCAGAACAAGGTTCATCCCCATATATTTTCCTTGCAATCAGAATTTATAAGATGTGATGGAAGGTGCTAATGTCACCTCTTTGGAGTGGGTAAGAAACTGTCTGTACTGCAGGATCAGACTTCAATTGCAATTTTAAGTCACAGAGATGTTTTTCCATTTTGGACATGTATTGCATTTACAGCATGACCCCGAGTACTTTCTGTTAAGTTGTGTGACACTGATAGACCTTGTGGGGCTGTTTCTGAAAATGAGCAATTTTCATGCAGCAGAAGGAATGTTTCATGGAGCAGTTCATATTGAAGGTCATTTTAGGAATCAAATCTGTTTTGAACCTTTCCCAGCTGTAGAGTGGAAACAGCAGCTTTCTGCAAGTTGGTTGCACAGAAGTAGTCCATGTAGGAGTAAAGTAGTCTTACTGAAACATCTGCCCCACTTCCTCTTCACTGTTTGAAAGCTTCTCACTAAAGACTGGGAGCTGAGTCTTTTGTAGGTGACACTTGTTGGGAGAGAGGGTAAATGCATCCTTAATTACAACTGAGTGTCAGCAGTAGTGTTATGAGAAAAATAAAAGAATTTGAAAGTACGAGTTGTTTTGTATGTTCTGAGATTGTTAAATTCTCCATCATCATCTTCTCTGCCAATTGCTAATTCTTTTTCTAGACTTCTTAACTATTCCTCAGTCAATTAATAAAGTTAATTTACCTGAGCAAGAAAACTGCATAATCCTCGCTGGTCGTATACCAGATGATGTCAGCAGCTGAGCTGAAAAAAAAACTAATGCAAAACTTGTTCACTATGACAGGTTTCAAAGTTTTTGTGTATTTGTCCGTAACTGGAACTCAAAGTTAATTTTTATTTTATTTTTTTATTTTAGAAAATGTTCAGGAGCATTTTGAATGGGAAACATAGAAACAAGAAGTGTCAAGTTCTTGGACCAAACTGAAAAATATTGTTGACTCATCACTGAGCATTTCAGATACAGCTTTGAAAATTATTTTAGCTGAGACTGACATTCCTGAATTTAAATTTCTTTGGATAACTTGAGGGAAGAGCATTTCAGGGAAGAATAAACTGCTACCAGATCAATCTTATTTTGCTTGTGTCAGTGTTCCCAAAGCAAAGGTTGTGTCTTAAATTTCCTCTTAAGACCTTTAAAAAAGGTCATGCAGAGTCCCACCAGTACCCAGCTGGGACGTCCCAAAGTTACCCAAACCACAGCTGAAGTTAAAGATGCCAACTGATACATCACTGCTGTTATTGGGATTCAAGCTGTGGTCAAGAGCTCTAAAATCTGATCTTTGGCTGAAAAAGCAAATCACAGGAAATAACTGAAACACCTTGGCTTTGTTATTTTTGCTGGCAGGAGGGAAACTTTCCTGGTGTGAACCAGATCACTGATGTTGCATTATTTCCATGTGGCTTGAGAGAGCCTGACAGAGATGCATAGGGTGGAATGACTGTATTTATGTCTGAGTTTTTACTCACATATACTGTCATATCGATTGCCTATGTCAACAAATATAATATACAGCATTTAATATCTCATTTTGGCATCCCCAGCTGACTGCAGCTGAGAGAGCAGTATTTCTTTTCTAAGTGAAGGAAGGAGCCCACAGACAGGACATAGAAGTTCTGCTCTGGAGAAGCAAAGCCCAAAGACCTCCTCAGAGACCAAAGTTGAGCCAACCTCAAGGGCTACATCTACACTGCCATTCCAGATAGTGGTCACCTGGGCATGAAGTGCAGTACTAAGCTGTCTGACAATATAACTGTACTGAAAGCAGCCAACAGATCAAGAATGTTGAATTTTCCAGAAGTACAAGCTGATTTTTGCACATCAGTTGGGTGAAAGTAATACCCACCTCCCCCTCCACCCATTGCCTACTTTCCTGCTCCGTTCAGCCATGAATAGGAGATTGTGCAGATGCAAACAACTGCCTACACACACATCCTGTTCAAGGTTTACAGTATAAAGCATTAACATATTTTAATAAATCAGCAAATTAGACTTTTCTTCCCACCTCTTCCCAATGGCTGACTCTTAGATCTAACAGTTAGCTCTGAGGTGATGGAGATAAAAACGTTAGTTTACAAAATGGAGGACTAAATCTGGGATGTTACACAGGCACATTATTTCACTTTCTGTTTGGGTACCCTGCTCTCTTCCCTGTCTGTGAAAATCACCAAATCTTAATACAAATAGAGATGAGAAGAGTAAACAGGAGGTTCTTGCTGATCTCAACCAGAGTACAGTGGAGGCACAGTGAAATCAAATAAACCCAAACCACTCTATTTTAAATTAGCTTCCTTCCACCGTATTATTTATCCCTCAATATCTAGGGAATGTTGTTTCCCTGAATATTTCTCCTATCTTTTGCTAGAGCTGCCCGGTGCCGTCTGCCTCCCCATGTAAGAGATGGACACACAAATGGAGAGGCAAACCTTTGAAACGTTAACACGGGGCAAGTTATAGTGCAAAGGGATGCACATGGGATTGACTTTTAATTCATGAGAGGTGAGAAGGATGTGCTTTGAAGGTCGAGCACTGAAGAACACTGCAAAAGTTGGGCATGGGTTAATTCTTACTGAGATATCCAGTTCAATTGAATGTTGATATTTAAGAACTCATACAGAGTAGCCCTTAATGCAAACCCAGAGATCTTCGGGCACATTAACAAAAAAAACCCAAAAAACCAAAAACCCAGTTAAAAAAATATTGTGGCTGTACAGCACAGTTCAGCACTCTTGACTTCAGCCTGGAAGAGCAGCTTTCAACGTTCAGCTTTGCCGCTGCCCAGCTGGCTCACCCAGAGCATGTCTTGGTTTCACCAGCGTAGGTGGGATGTTGAGCCTTCCTTTCCTGAGCACTTCAGATGTGCTGATGAAAAGAGCAGCACGAGAGCCCGCAGAGGAAGCCTTTGCCCGCTGCGGGAAGGTGGGAGTTGTTTGCTCAGCCCGAGCTGACTGTGCATCAGCCCTTGTTAATGAACCCATCTCAGCAGGCTTCTTAGCTCAGGTTTGGTGCCGTGCGAGCTGCTGCTAGCTGCTGCTAGTCAGCGTCTGCTGGCCTCAGGGTGAGCAGAATAATGTTGTACCTAAGTGGAAAAAAACTATTGGCAAACCCATACCTGCTTTGGTTCACAGACCTTTCCATATTGCCTTTGCCAAGAATATTATGAACGCACAGCATCCTGCAAACCACCAAATGCAAGCTTCGTCTAAACCCTCAGAACAGAAAACATCCATGCAGAGTAACTCACACCCACAACCAGATATGCTGCCGCGATAATATTTTTCATGTATGTTACTGTCAGCTCTTTTGCAGTGCCCTTTTCTCCTAGTTTTAATGGGGGTGAGGGCCTGCCCTTCCTGACCCCATCCCCGCTTCCTTGCCCGACCGAGGAGAGAATTGCCTTTGACCGAAGTGGCAGCTGGAAGCAATGCTGCAACTGTTAATTAAGTCTCGACTGCCTGAAAAAAAAAAAAAGTCACACATGGTATTTTGGAGCGATGGCATCAATAGGAGTGGTAAGAGCGCACGGAGCCGGGCTGCCGCGAGGCGGGAGCAGGCGGTGGGAACAACGGGGCTCACACGGCCCTTCCAGTCTTGATGCAAAATCATAGAATCATAGAATCATAGAATGGTTTAGGTTGGAAAGGACCTTGAAGATCATCGAGTTCCAACCCCCCTGCCATAGGCAGGGACACCTCCCACTAGACCAGGTTGCCCAAGGCCACGTCCAGCCTGGCCTTGAACACCTCCAGGGATGGGGCCTCAACAACCTCTCGGGGCAACCTGTTCCAGTGCCTCACCACCCTCAAAGTGAAAAACTTCTTCCTAATGTTCAATCTAAACCTGCCCTCTTCCAGTTTGAAGCCATTCCCCCTTGTCCTGTCACTACATGCCCTAGTAAAAAGTCCTTCCCCAGCTCTCCTGTAGGCCCCCTTTAGGTACTGAAAGGCCGCAATAAGATCTCCGCGGAGCCTTCTCTTCTCCAGGCTGAACAGCCCCAACTCCTTCAGCCTCTCCTCATAGGAGAGGTGCTCCAGCCCTCGGATCATCCTCGTGGCCCTCCTCTGGACACGCTCCAACAGGTCCATGTCCTTCTTATGTTGGGGACTCCAGAGCTGGACGCAGTACTCCAGGTGGGGTCTCACGAGAGTGGAGTAGAGAGGCAGAATCACCTCCCTCGCCCTGCTGGCCACACTTCTTTTGATGCAGCCCAGGATGCAGTTGGCCTTCTGGGTTGCGATCGCAGCCCCTTAAGTTCCTGGTGTCTTGAAATTTCAAATCTCAGCTGTTCTCCTGCCTCTTAAAAGTTGGGTAGTAGGAGAAACAAGAGGCTCAGTGAATACAGGAACCTGATTTTTTTTCCCCAAAAATTCCTGCACTCCTGTATTCCCTAGTGACAGTAAGTGCACAGGTCCTTTTGTATCAGAAATAGGCAGGACTGGTACTGATATCTGTCATTAATACTAATTAGACAGTACTGGCAAAATTTTGACCATTGACCCCAGCTGAAAGCCTGCCACCAGACTGTTTTAAATTTTCTACAAAAACAACAAGCCATTTCAGAATATGAAATGAGGAAATATTTAATCTGTATGTTGAAAAAGGATGCTACATCGGAATTTATAGCATCTTTATAAATGTGAGTTTTGTGCTGGTAAGAAACGCTGCCTTTATGCCTGGGATATTCCACTCGCTGTTCCTGTAGAAGTGTCCATATATGGAGAAATTGTGAGGTTTGGAAAATTCTGGTCTGTCATAAGAAACTCGTTGAAATTTGGCAGCTGACTTCTTCCCGGATTCTGACAGCTCTGATTCTGCTTGAGCTGGAGGGTCTCGGCTGGGCTTCCCTGGAGACAATTTCTTCCCAGGGAGCGGCCGGAGGAGAGCGAGGAGAGCAGGCTGACCTTCCTCCTTGCCGCCCCAGGGAGGAGGAGGACGGGGTGTGTGCGTGGGAGGCAATGGGACAGCACATCTGACTGGCAGAAGCGCTCGTCACCTCTCGCTGCAGCCAAAGTCAGGGAGAGCTGTGCTGTGGACTGATAAAAACTCTGAGAAAGGGGAAAATGAAATGTGGTGTCCTTATTCTGAGACGTCAAAGATTAAATTGTTCTTTTGATCCAGTCCTCCGGGCCTCAGTTCTCCCCTTAATAAAATAAATCTGGGACCGCTCGGATGTCACAGCAGATTTATGAAAAGAAATTTGTGTGTGTCTGTGGAGCTTGCAGGGGTGTGAGGAAACTGGTAGTCTTATTTTCCAAGCAGGGTTTTGAAGTGTGCAGCAGGGTTATACACAGTGCAGATACAGGGTGCAGATATAAGGAAATACTATTTAGAGGTTTGCCCGGTGTGCCCCTTTCTCTCTGTGCATTGAGTGAGTTGTGAAACCTGCAAAAATAATAATATATGTTCAGTTGTAATTAAAGGCTTCATCATAATGCATGAGCACAGGGGAGGCAAATGAAGGTTTGTGCATGTGCAATTATTGAATAACTTCCTAAATTACAGCATCTCGCTAAAGCAGCTAGAGGAGTAGGCTAATTTAGTGGGTGATGGCAAAGGTCTGTAATACCATTCTGTGCAGAAGTATTCTCACTCCCTACAACATGATTTTCTTTACTTTACCAAGTCTCGGTGCATTTACTTCATTTTTTATTTTCTGGATTCAAGAAGTGGAATGTGAAAATAATTCTTAGTTTTTTCTTCAGAGCAGAGACCACATGCTGTTTTGCATTTGTACATGACCCGACACCAGAAGCACCATTCTTGGTGGCCATTTGGTCCTACCCTATCAAACATAATAAATAAGGTTCTGAGCTCCAGATTGCACTGTGACTGTATGTTTATACATATATATGAACACGTGTGTTTTCAAGAGCCCTATACTGCAATTTATTCTGTTAGGCTTGGCCACAGTTAAATGAAAAATATATTTTTTTTCTGTGGAAATTTCTAACAGACCTTTTCTCAGGATGTGTGTACAAAATTTAATAGTGAGGCCTTTCTAAAATCTCAGAAGCTGAAAATGTTTCTTTACATCAAATAAGGACCATTTGGATTTAATTTCTACTTTTGCATGAAGACAGTATTGGAGGAAAGAAATAGAGGTGAAATCGTGACTCCACATAAATTGAATTTCTCCGTAGCTTTCAATGAAATTGGAATTTTGACTTAAGTGTAGGAAAGAGCATTTAGCTGTAAACATTATGCCTTTGTCTGCTACATTTCATTCTCTTGAGAAGGTTCATACAGATATTTTTAGCTTCACCTCTATATTCATATCTGTGTCTTCTGAAATTGGTGCTGTTATGCAAAAGCAGTACCTGCCTTCCGCTTTTCGTGCACAGAAACCTCTACAAGGCTGAGATAGGCCTGAAAGGATAAATTAAGTAAGAAAGTGCATCCAAACACAGTGGAGGGAGTTGGGCACTTAATTTTCTTTGACTCTTTATAATCCCCATCTGTACAGAGCACACCATGGAATCAGTTACTGCGTTCCCGTAGTCTCAGTGGACGTTGCAGATGTCAGTCTGTGCTCCCAATATGAGTATGAAACACTACTGTTTTTCTGGACCGTTCAAGAGCCCTGGGCAAGGCTGTGTCAGCGTAAACAGTTTTGGGTTTGTCTGCAGTGACCTTTCCTGGGCTTTAAGAGGAAATCACTGTGCTGGTCTCTGGTTCATTGTAGGGAACTTGGGTGCAAATGCCCTAACCTCAAAAAAATTTCTCTTCGCTGCCACAGCAACCCAAGTCAAACCTGGAAAACTTTCCACAGTGCTTTTAGTCGCTGGCACCCGCCTGTCAAGTTATTTTCCGAAACAGTTGAGACAGAAACCTGAGAAAACCCTGCTGGGAAAGGGCAGTCATATGGGCAAGTTCTGGTGCACCATGCAGGTAGTTTGCAGTTCCCAGTACGGGCATGAGGCCCATATACAAGAATATGGAAATTTGGGAGCATCTTTCCTCAGCCCTTGTAAGACATGTAAGATGTTTCATAAAGGCAATTGTATTACATTACTCTCTGTTCCTATTTTCAAATTAGAGACAGGAAGAACAGCATATGGTGAAGAGGAAAATAACATTTAGATGCCTGGCAAAGCTGCTTAGATTCATTGCAATAGTGCCGAGTAACCTTTCTCAAGGATAAAGACCTCATCTACTGGGCACTGTGCGAACAGTGCCAAATATATAACACAGTCTCTGCCCTGGGGATCTCACAAGCCAAGCACGACCAACAGGCCAAGCAGGTACCTGGAAGGTGAAGAGAACATGAGAAATTAAGTTAAGCGGAGCTTTTCTCCGACTGCTATCCTGGCTTATGGTGGCAGGCAGTTCAGTAGAGGTAATTTTAAGTCTTTATGTTGTACTGTTGGATGCTAGGTTTTTCTTAGGTGCAGGGCATGTCAAAACATTGACTTAAATTTGTTTGAAACTATTCCTTTGCTTGGTGTAATAAACCATTAGAAAGATAAGAAATGTAATAATAACATAATTTTATTTTTTGAGTTCCAGAGGCCCCAAATCTAATAAGAGAGGAACACTGCGTTGCATGTTATTTATTTATGTCGGGTCTTTGATCCAAAGTGACTCCAACAAATAAGATCAGTTCACAGCAAAGTGGACAGATGAGCATAAAAGAGGAAGAAACATCCTGCAGGAAAACAAATTCCCGATCAGGGCACAAATCACATTTATTAGAATTATTCAGGTTATGGACTTTGAGAAAATACAATATCAAAAGCAAGTTTTCAGTCTATGCAACTGTGGATGGTGGATTCATTAGAGAGAGCCTGTTCCTAAGTCATGCAAATGGGCTTGCTACAGAGAAGACTAATTTCTTCAAAAGCTAATTAAAAGTATTCATGTTCCAACCATGAGATTATATTATAATGACAATGTAGACAGGAGGATCTTCAAAAGTCCACACATTCATAACACTGCTATGTTTATTAGGTCCATCAGATTATTAGGACATAAGTAATTACATATTCTCATTCTAATAAAGAGTGCACTGAACTGGAATCAAGAAACCTGGTTTCTGTCATTGAGTCTTTCATTGATTTGTTGATTATTACAACTTATTCGTTATCTCTTTGGGCCCCAGTCGGGATGTGGAGACTCATGAGAGTAGTTGTGGTCCAGACAAGATGACACTGTCACCAAAAGCTCTCAAGTGGAGTGGCTCAGAGCACTCTGCATTGTATGAACACCAGCAGGATAGTGACTTCTTCCAACCAAAAGAAACATTTTTCTCCAAGCCTGAAAATTATTGAGCCCTGAAGTGCCGGAAATTGAGAGGAATGGGCTTTTTGGGAAACTTGAGCTTTCAGATGAAAAATCAGATTTTTCTGAAGTCTGTTTTGCTTGGTTGAGAACCCAGTTTGACTTCAAAATGAGGTGTTGACAGAGAACTTTCTATCAGCTGTACCTCATTCTCATTGGAAGGGACAGGTAGTTCCTGCGAACAGATGTAAAGGGAGAAAACAGTAGCGAGGAGACAATCATCTGTGGACTTCATGTGTTGTGCTGCCTCAAGGAATTCCTGCCAACTCTGTCCTCCTCTCCTTCTCTTGGCTAGCAGGAGTATCCTGAGGCATGTATATGTACACTCAGACCAGAAAGATGAATTACTTCTAAGGTATCAGACTTTTGCAAATTCTGTTGAGCTCACTCTCTATAGCTTTTAAAAAAAGATTTGATGAAATGGAAGCATTATTTATATTATAATATTATACTTACTCTATTTCATTAATAAATTCAAGGAGTTCTTAGGTTGTATGCATGGCTGAGAATGTTTTATTGGTTGTTTTATTTCTATGAATAAGATCCACTTTAATGGGAGCAGAATATTTATTTTCTCACAGAGGGTTTAATATGGCATAGTATAATACAGGTTTTGTCACATAGCTGTATTCAATGCCACTATAACCTGATTTGGGATAAAATATAGAAGTACATCAGGGAACATCTGATTTTATAGCTTTTAAATTCAGTATAGTATAAACTCAGCTCTCTCACTGAGAATTAAAGTCATTGCAGGGCGGAAAATTTTTGAACAAAGAACAAATCCATTATTCAATACGCAGAGTTCCAGACATCATGTTTTTCTTTAGATTCATTGCCTCCGTGTAATGCTGCCTTTGAGAAAGTTTGGGGCTTTTTCATAATATGAAAAGAACTTCTTTTCAGTGGTGTTTTTTATCTGTGTGTTTGTTTTTTTTTTTTTAAACTCCAGGACCACCTAAATGTTTTAAAGAGATTTATTGACCATGTAATGTGATACCAAGAAGTCAGAAGAAGGAGCAGTAGATCTGAGTCACAAACTCTTTGCATGTTTGAGACAAATCACGTGTTATGGATGGCACTGTAACCTACACAGTAAATACTAATAACCTGCGAATTAACTCATTCACAAAAGAGGTGGATGCCAAACACATTTTAAGCCTGGTTAAAGACCAGTTTTTCAAAACATATTAGGAGAACTAACCATTTAGGAGTCAATACTCAATGCAGTAAACCCAACAACACCACTCCTGTTTGTGGAACTAAGACTATGGAGCTCAGTGAAAGAAGTGGACGCAGTTTCTGGAAACTTCAGCATATATGAAGTATTAAATGCTTCTGCAAATCAAGTGCTTGGTTTCCTGTCTAAACCTGAATGAAATAATTTTGATAACTGTGGTCCCAGTTTTGGTTTTCTCTCTGGACCAAGGCCATGCTAGACCCCAAGGAGAAGCTATGGGCCTTGTTGTCCACTCCTTAGCCTAGTGGTAGCCCCCCTGTCAGCCAACAGATGTTAATTTCTCTTCCACTTCACCAAACCTAAACATATATCCTAACCACTTGCTTTTAAATAGAACACAATGTTTTTCAGTCTGCCTTGTCATCCCTTGTGTTACAAATGGAAAAATAATGTCTCTGAGGAGAAGTCTTTGTGAGGGACTGTCACATTAAAAGTTTTTCCGAACTAACAAATAGCCAACAACTTCCTTTACGTTTTTCTTTCTGGGCTTGCACTACTTGCTAATGTGAATGTCGCCTCAGAGTTTGTTTTGCCCTTTGCTGGTACTCCCACATTCATTTTATGTTAAAGTCCTTGTGCATATCGGTCCTTTTATATTTCAGCATATGTTAAGATATTTTCCCATTTTAAGTGAATAACCAAGTGCGTAGTGGCCTCTGATCGCATGCATTTGTAGAGAGGCTGAAAACAGAGACCAAGGCTTGAGACTCCAGGTTCTGTTATCAGAGGTTGCTGAGAAACCGTGGGATGTGTCACCAGGTCTAAACCTCAGTCATCCCCATGTTCCTTTAGATCACAGAGCAGACATTTTGCAATATGCAATGCAATGTGCATTTGCAATATTAAGACATGGCAGAACGGAAGTGTGCACATATCAAACTAGAGGAAAACAGACTTGGTAATAAGAGTACGAATGTACTGTCTTTGGATACCTGCACAGTAGGATTGTCACTATTTTGGGACTTGCCAGTTGGTGGAAAGTTTGATCAATGGTTTGAAATACATATTTTTTTTCAATTACTATTAAGTACTTTTAGAAGAGTGCAACTTACTGCTATATCTGTGGCGTATCCAAGGAGGGCTACCAAAGGGAGAGAGAGAAATCTTGGTACTAGACTAGAAAGAGCAGCTTGATACGTCTCATTGCACTACAAAGTCAGGAGTGCTTTGTGGACCAGTGGCAGACAACTTATAAATGGCATCTGTGCTGCCATGAATGTGAAGCTCATTATTTGGGAACTACCTATTTAATGGCTAGTCCCTGTCTGGTTTGTTGTAATGTCCATAAATAGTAGTAGTAACATAAAGGGCTTCTACAGCAAATGGTGGAGCTGCCTTTAACACTGGACATCACATTTGGGTGACTGGTGGAGATCAGCTTGTCTTGTTGTTTAATTGAGTCTGAAAATAGCTGAAAACTTGTTTAAAAAATGCCTTTCACAAACCAAGCAGACAGCTGAAATCACTGCTGTTCAGTGGGCTCTGGAAAGAAACTTTTGTTGTTGTGATTGATCTGAAGGGTTTAGAAAAGCACTTGCTTTCCACAGTGTTCTCCCTCATTTTATCGGGGGCTCTGTGTTTTCTCCTGTGATCCCAGCTTCTGTTTCCTCTTCTTTTTTGGTTCCATTTCATCACTGAAAAAGAAAGAATCAGAGAAAGTGAAAAGACATTAAGAGGAAAAAGAGATGGTATTAATTTAACATTTTGTTGGAAACATTTTCATTCCTAAGGAGTTTTTTTTTTTTTCCAGAGGCAAAGGAAATAGTTCATTTTTAATAACCTGTAGTGCACAGACTATTGCTTTCAACTTTTCCTGTGGAAAATAAATGAAGTGAAGCTAACGTACCTCCGTAATACACAAACACAAATAACTAAGGGACCCAAACCTCCCAAACAGAAAATTTTTGGATAGCTCTGCAACTGGCCTCAATGCTGACTCCACTGACCAAAGATGCTCAGGGCACTATTCAGCTCTCTGAGCCATCAGAGCTGCCTTGGGCTATCCAGCCCAGCCTCCAGCTGCCTGTCCAGATGGATGTGGCCCGCTCAAAGGTCCTCAGACATGTCGGAGCATCTAGATGGCACTAGCAGCCTATATTTAGGCACCTGAACCAAGGCCCAGGGGTATGATTCAGCTTCAAATTCAGACATTTGGATGTCTACAGTGTGCTCTAGGTGTCTACACTCTCATACTGAATAGAGACCCAGGTCTGAATTTGTCTACACACAAACATCTAACGTTATGTGAAATGCCCTTGGATATGGGAATCATCTCTGTGGGGCTGGCGGATACTAGTGTGGGAGAGCAGAATCGCTTCATAAACTCTCTCAGCTGCGCTGGGTTTCCTCACGTTGCTCCCAGACAGACACCTCCGCTGTAGATGTTTCTGTTGAGGCGTCTCAGCCTGGAGCTGAAGCCTCCCGGTGGCATCCGTGCTCTCACGCCGTGCGTGCCCAGCCAGGAACAGATGGGGGAAGGACTCATGGTGCACTTACTGCAAACCAGACCCTGACGGCCCAAGTGGCAACTCGATAAAATGACAGTCGTCCTCTCGTTTAACAACCGTTCCCGAAAAATCATGAAGGAGGAGCGCCAGGATAGCACAGCGATGGTCTCGCTGTGTTGCAAGGAAGGAACATCACTATTCCCTTTAACCTGATGGCTAGTGACAGCCATGGGTAGATGACTCCCGCTAGCTCTGACTACCTTTTAGCACTGCTGCTGCTCTGAGTTTGGCAGGCAAACTGTTCATAAAATTGATTTACAAGGGAAGAGGTCACAGGAAATCCTTCTTATACAACACAATTCAGCTGGTATATAACTAGGAGGCCAGGGCAAATTTTTTGGCACCTGCTCCCAGCCTACTTTTCAGAATGGTGAGTGGGTAAATCAGCATCACTCTCTGAATTGCGCTGAAGGAAGACTGCACTGAGTAATGATCTACTTGCAGAGATACTTACCTGAATCCCTGAACTGTATCATGGCTAGTAGTTTCAAGATCACTTTTCCTACATATAAGAAGCCCTTTAGGTGAAAAGTGGCAAAAAGTTGATCTTCAGGTATCTCAGAAGCATTTGTCCTAGAAAACAAAGTTGTTATTGTATTTGCAAGGAGAAAAAAAACCATCATCTGAACATCCAGGTCTGACAGGAAACCCTGAGAAGCTGTGTAATCCAGCCCTAGATCATAATTATTTTCTGTGTTTTCTCATGCAATGGCTAGGGAAACTGAGGCATGGTACAATTACAAGTCTTCCCTGGAGGGAAAGAGATGCTGACGTGAGCCTCACACGTGTCTTTACCCCAGTCTATTCTGTCCAGGAGTCGGGTTGAGGTGCGAGTGCGTTATGACAGTCTTCTCCAGTAAACCCTGAAATGCACCCGGAGAGTGTGTGCAGATAATCACTGAATCTCAGTTTAAACTTCTCCGACTGAATCTCCTTAGTGAGAATGCAGGAGCAGTCCAGATTAGGAACCCTAATGAAAGCAAATGTATTGCTTTACTCAGTGAGTGAAATAAAGTGGACAGTAGTTCTCCTCTCCACTAAAATCGTGATGAGGAAGAATAAAAAGCAACCGCAAGACTAATTTTCTAAGCTTCCGACTGTGAAATATTGCACACTTACTATTTTTGTAACATTGTAACCCTCCCACACAGGGGAGGAATAGATTACGACCCTCCTTTCCACACTATTCTTGATTTATAGCCATCAGAGATTAGAGGCTCTGCAGGTTCATCATAAAAGTGCTGACCCAGCCACTTGTGGGGCTGTGATAAATATTGCATGAGATATCCATATATGCAGAAATCTTTTATGGAACATTAATCACTGCTAACTTAATGCTGTGGGATGTTTTACTATTTTGTAAGTACTAAATGACTCATTAAAAAAGCTGATTTACTCTGAACTTTGACCCAAACTTTTGGTAGGGTGGTAATGCAGAGATGCAGGAGCAGCAATCTTCACTTTGAACGTGAGCTCTTTCAGGATAGGGAATGGGCAGAGATCAGCTTTCTTCTCTTATTTCTTGTCCCTTTTTCTTTCCCATAAACTTTCTGTGGAGTTCCCAACCTAAAGAAGGGCTCATGTACCACTTAAAGCTAGAGAACACTCACCCCTTTAATTTATAATGCTGGACCTCAGATGCTCCAGCAGCGCTTACTCATTTTCCCTCAGCTGCAAATCTTTACTCTTCCAGGTACTTTTTTTCTCGCCCCAGGCTTAGACCGAGCCTTAGGCAATATTCATCTGAGGGAATGCAAAGGCATGATTCATCTCAGCAAAGGCAAGCATCTACTTCGACATGTATGACACTCTAAACTCCCCGGCTATGTGACAAACCTTCCTTCAACTAGAAGGGGAAAGTAGAGATGAGCCTTAACCTTTTGTAGCCATCAGTGGCAAAAAATGCTCAGGTGATGTTACGTGCTGTAATTTAGATATCCCACCTGTAGTCTGGCCACCCCACATCTGAGCTTCCTATCTAAACAACAAATAGAAACAGGTCTTTTGGGGAAGAATTCTCTTACCCTAAAATAGGGCAGAGAAGCTGTGAAAGCTGTGATCTAAATGCACCTGCTTCTCTTCACGATCTGTAAAAAAAGCCAAAGCAATTTGCTCAGATGCAGACTTTTATAGATAGATGAGGTGGCCTCATCCATTAGCATCAGGTTCAGCCATATGGACCATGTGAGATGCCCTGGGGCATCGTGGCTGCCCCTAGTTCCCCCCTCAGGAAGGCTCCGATCCTGTGCTATATCAGCTGGTCCTGCAGATGTCTCAAGGCCCTTGGACACCTCCAGTGGCACCTGACACCCATGTACGGGTAAGTGAATTGAGCCCTTGGTGTCATTCATTTGTACTCCTCCCCGCACCTTGCAGGGTTCTATTTGAAAAAGCAAAATAATCCCTCTTGTCAACATTTTAAGAGAGAAAGAACTTACTTTTACAAGAGCCTGCTGCAAATATGGGAAATTAGAGTCAAAGCTGAACTTCTGAACTGTGGTCTCAAAAAAAATGAGGCTTCTTTTTCCTCTTACTGGCAAGCAGGTCAGCAGCTGGTGCAATCCAGTTGCAGACCAGTGACATTTAGGCTAGAAGGGTTTTGGCTGGCTGTTTGTTACTGACTGGGCTTGGTCTTGTGCAGATCACAGACATTTGCAGCATCCTGTGGACCATGGCTGACCTTCATGTGCTTGCTTCCTTCCTTGGCTGACTCTGTTTATTTGCTTCCCGCAGTTTGATTTCCTTGGGAAGTGTGGAAACTTTCCCCTTCCTCTTACTACTGGCCCAGGGAGCAACATCTGATGAGCTGTGTGCATCTGCCAGCTGGAGCTGCTGGCACACATCTCTGCTGGGCAGGTGTCTTCACTGCACTTTCATGTAACAGCTGAACACCCGTGTGGCATAAGACGTTCAAGGATTTATGGAAAGCAGGGCTATATTTGTATGGAAGAATGCCTCTGGTTTCAGACTTCTTCTCTAAAGCTAGTTTTAATTTTTGATAGGAGATGTTGAAACAGTGAATTTGGGTGTCGCATGTAGAGTTTGTTTTTCAGCAGGGCTTTTCTTTTGTTCCAGAACAGCCTTAATAGCAAACTGTTTGCTTGACTAAAACAACTGGAGCTTGTGACTGCAACAGATTAGGAAACTCACAGACCAATAGGATGAACAGAGCTGATGGAATTTTTTTTATCTTTTTATCAAGTGGTCAGTATACATCACAATTTAGACTTGATTCTCCATGCAGACTGTAACTTGACCACAGACAACCTATAACATAGAACAGAATGCACCAATGTCCTCTTATTTGATGCTGAAGAAACAAAATTTAACGACAGCAATCAAGCCAGCTAATTGAGAGAAAAAAATACAGAAAACCTACGCTGCATTTTAGCAATGCTACAAAGTTTTTCTGTTCCTTTTGTTATGTCTTCCATTTTCCTGTCAATATCTGTATTTTTTTAATTCTCTTAATGTGTAACTGCATAGAAAAACTCATACACTAGGTTGGCTTAAAAGAAAAGTAACCTTGTAAACATCTTCCTGGAGGTTTTAAATGTTAATGAGCCAGAGTGAAGTTCTTGCTGTGGGCAACCCACGCATCTCGGAAAACGGTAAACAGCAAGGAGGAAGGGGAATTACAGAGGATGTTACAAGGTGGTATAATTATCTGTAACGGGCTGGAATTACTGAAGGGAAGATGTAGGCAGGTTTTAGGGGAATGACTGTGAGCACCGGTAGGATGAAGCTCTGGAGCAGTCCCCTGGTTTGCTTGGTCTCGTGTTGTTGCAATAGACAACAGAGGACCTTGTTCAAGGACAAGAAATTAAGAAAAAGTTGTAAAGCAATGAAGTACTACGTTTATACAGTGGATCTATACATCTAGCCTTCTTTGGTCCCATCCCTGCCATGTGGTAGGTGCATGTCTGGCAACCTGGAAAAAGGGGAGTGAAGAGCTGGTTACCACCATTGGAACAGTTCATTTCCCCTTCTGCTCTTTGCCTCATCCCAGCATACTGTGAAGAACAAGGTTAACTGGTCATTGTTGCTCCTGAGGTCAAAACAGAAATAGTGCTGCATGAACAATGCAAATGGTGTCCATTGGATGTCCAGTAAATGAAGGTCTTCTAGGAAACCTTAGATTTACTTAACAGATTCAGTGTTGTTCATGCACCAGGGATCTAATCTACCAATTAGAGGAGGAGCTATAGCTTAGAGCCCTTTCATCCCAATACAACTTGATGAGCAACCCTTTCTAGACAAAAAAAGTGATCATTGGTCAACACTATAGTTTTTTTAAAGAAAGATTTTTAAAGAAATTCCTCGTTCCTTGAGATGTTTTGCTGTCATGAGGAGAAAAGAAATCAAGAAGCCATATGAATTTCACATAAATTTGTTAAATAAAGAGAAAGGGTAATGGCTATTACTAGAGTAAAACAAGGGGTTGTGCTCATACCAAGTTATAAAATATTGGAAAGATTATCTTGAATCTGAAGTGAGACTACACTGGAATCTAATTGCTAATGTCACTCTAGAAGAAACTAAAGCTGTTCCAGAAGTGAATTCCCACTTGGGAAGTCTGTGGGAAGCTGGACTTCCCTGCCTCTCATCACAGCTAACAAAGCCTTGCAGAGAGGGAGTCTTCTCAGGTAACGGGATAATGATAGGAGAGGGATCTGAAATTCCACTTCCTCCTCTGTCTAGTTCAAACCATGGACCTGACCTTTAAGCTGTAATTTCTTAGCTAAAACTAAAGAACCACAAAAGCAGGGTGAAAATATGCCTAAGCTAAACATGGGAACCGTGGAACCATGTCAGGGGGGCCTGCACGTGTGACAGTACCTGGTGTTGATGAGGAATGAAAGAGGCCATGGTAGTAAATGCACAACATCTCTCCCTCTCCCTCTTCTTTGGGCTGGCAATGATTACGCATGCAAAGTGGAGCAATTCCCTCGGGAAGCTGGAGAGACCGAGGAGAGCCTGGCTGGTGGAGGGGCTTATAGACCAATCTCTTTGTGCTGTCGCTCTCTGCCATCTTCATTTTAATCATATGTTTTGTTTCTGCTGAAATTGGTACAGGCACCCCTTAAAAATGGCTCCATTGTGAGTGATTCTCGTGTTCCTGCCAAAAGTCATTTTAGTGGGAAACGCTGGAAAATCCTTTTGTTTGCTGGCAATCCCTCCTTGTGGAAGACCAGCTGCTCATTTCTGTTAACAGAGCAGGTCTTGATTCCTCAAGGGAAATACACTGTATGGAAAAAGCCTGCCCAGATGCAAGTGCAAAAGCATAGGAAAGCCTAAGGGGAAGAAGACAAAGATTGAAGAAGTAGAGTGGCTGCAAGAGTGTCTGGCTTTGCTTAGGGGATGATTCATGACCTCATGACAGCAGGTGCAGCAACACTTCCTCTTGTTAAGAACATTTCTGGCCATGCTGGGCCCCATCACATCAACCTGTGCTGATTCTTTGGGCTTTTGATATTTCTCCTCCAAGTTAGGAGTTTCTGACTGACACCCAATTTGCCCATTTCTCTAGAAGGGGCCGTGGGAAATGCAGCTGGACAGACTGACCTCATGGGGAGAGACAGAGATGGTTGATGCTATCTGTCAGGAAATCGGTCAGTAATACACAAAACTGTGAGTGCTGCAGACTTACTGGCAGAAGTTTTAGGTACAGGCATCATACAGGCACCAATAAGCCTATGACACCTAATGAGGTGATTTTCTCACCAGGGGCTACTTCATACCTTTTTGTGTAGTGTCTGTATTCCTGTCTGCTCTTCACTTTCCTCTTCCCTCCCCTCTCTTTAGTCAAAATAACCAGAATTAATTTCTTTACTTTAATGTAGATGTTACTTGTCTTGGGGAAAACCTATTTCATCTGTCGCGGTAATGAGCCCTCCGTTAAGAGCTATGGTATTTTTAGGAGTTGCTTGCATATGTAATCATGCCTTGCATTGCCAGGTATTTTATAGCGCACCAGATTTTCCGACGTTGTCAGACTGTCTTTATTTCTTTCCTGACGAATAGGCATATATCTCATTCCCAGCGATGATAAGCTTAGCTGCAGGAGCTACAAGAGTGGAAATCGGAGACCAAACATGGCTTTTTTGGTACCAGCGATCCTATTCTGTTAATGCTGGTAGGGAGGCTCTAGACTTACGCAGGGGAATTTGAAGATTTTTAGATTCCTGGGAATCCAAAAGGTGTCCCAGACAGTGGCAGCAGCTACCCTACACTTAACTCGGTGAATGCTGGACTGCTTTGTTTCTTAGGGGAATTAGCTGAATGAATAAATAGTTGTCTGCCCCTATGAAAATGAAGTCTAATATGCAATTAAAATGAAAGATTTTCCTTCTGGGGGTGTGGGGAGCTGTTAGATAAAATTATAGGAGGACCAGATGCGAAAAGTACTGTTGTTTCACATATTTAAAAATGAGGATAATTAAAAGAAGTGAAACATATAGAGTCTGTCTTTAAAGTGGAATGCATTTTTAAGCCCCCATGCTAGTATCTGTATCGTTAGGGAGAATGTAAGGACTAGTTACGGTATGTGGCAGATAGAAGACTAATTACAGAACACACACTTGGTTTTCCTTAATATAATAATGAGAGTTCATTAAACAGCGGCAGGGAACAGCAAGATCAGGGCTGCAATCTTCTTATTATTTATTTCTATTACAGTACTGCATGTAGGAATCAAATGAAATGGGAACCCCTATGGTGCTAGGTGCTGCACAAGCACAAATTAGGCGATTGACTCCTGCAGTTTAAACGCCGCTCTCTGTAGCCATTTCCTGTGGGGAACAGAGTCCGGACCTGACCGTGTTGAAGCAAATAATTTTTTCACTTGAACTTGTGGGAATTAATTTTCCACTAAGTATGTCAAAGGTTTGCCCAGTTGAGCACTAGCAGAGGGATCATCCAGGGCTGAGGATGTACATGAAAGGGCAGAAGTGGAAGTAGCACTGGGTGAGCAGGACAGTAGCACAGGCATATAAATTGAACTATTCATAATACCTGGGTGAAGAGGTTGGATTATTGCAAGAACTGCTTATTTCAGAAGAAAAAGGGGAAATAGATAAATTCAAATTTCCTGGAGCTTCCTATGTATCCCAGCGACTATGAAATGCCCAGCACAGTGTCTGCACGGTGTAATCAGTTCCTAATCCTCTCCCATTTGTAGGAATAGGATTTATTTGGCTTCCTGGAAAAGAAAGGGATTCAAATGAAATGAACGATAGACCAGCCAAATCCCAAGTGTTGGGCAGGAGACTCACATGATTTTTCCCCAGCTCTGTCCTCTGCCTTGGCAGTACAATGCCACGTTCTCCCTGCTCTGCTGAAAGCCCCACAGCAGTCTGGCTGGTTGAGACAGATCAGAGGAGTCCCACTGGTTAACGCATATTCCCAGCTGCACCCATGTGCCGTAATCCTTCTACTGTCACCTGCTAAATGAGCCAACACATAGAGTCTCACCTGTGGGGTCAGAAAAATATCAAGAAGTTTGTCTACAACTGAGACATCTGTCAAGGGGGAAAAAAAGATTGATGTGGACAGTATTTCCTTCCACTAAAATGTCTTATGTCTTTTGTAATCTTACTGATTTGCACCCTATGATGTAGATAACCTGGAATAAAAAGGAAGAAAAGAAATCAAGACACATTTAGGTCATTTTTGTCACCAGTATTTTGTTCCTCCCAATGAACACTTGCAGCATTTGTTACGTAAGCATTTTGCTCATATAAGAGTCTTCATTATCAGAAAAGATCAACCAGCTCAGGATCCTCTTCCCAATAGTTACCTGAACTGGATGCAGAGAAAGAGACTGAGAATAGGATAACCGTATCCTGATATTTTCCCAGGATACTTTCCCAGTTGCCTGAGACTTCTGGCTTAGAAATTTCTGGAGGTAAAGGTGCCTTCTGGATTCTTTTCTTTGTAATGGCCATCTGGTTTCTCCTCCACTAAAGTCTAGTTAAGTTTTGAAATCCTGTATCGGCTTCTATCTACAATCGCCTATAAACATGGTGTATAATGAATTATCTTTTTTTTTTTAACTGGTACTTGCTATTTTTATATATATTCCTTCTATTTGGTTGGAAAAGATATCTGGCAGTTGTCCACCCTTTCACTGTCTTCATGCTACTCATGACATCAGAAACCTTTTTCATATCAGTTGTTTCATTTCCAGACAAAGAAATGAAGCAGTTCCTCAAATGGAGAATATAACTGTACTTTGGCAGATATAACCCTATACTGGAATGAACCATGTTTGTTGGGGATGTTATAGATTTCCTTTGGCAGTAATTGGAGTGTATACATAATTGTTTTTACTTTGAAAAATTTGTCTGCAATGATCAATTCCTTTGGTCAGGAACCAATATTGGCTTTCCAAAAGTCTTGAGTTATAGCGTTGCCTGAAGATGCAGTGCTGTTTGGTGGAAATGATTCAGTTGCCGAAACGTAGTTGTCTAGTATGAGAAGTTCTAGGTTATCCGAGATAACTACATAGGGTAGCAGAAGTGAGATGGGGTCTGAAGGGGACCTAAACTTTCTGGAACCTGACCTGGACTTTCTCAGGGGCAGATCAGATAACCTAGGACATGTCAGGTCATATTTACTGCCTCCTTTTAGCCAAGCGATTCTTCTCTACGGCACTGAAAGTTAACCCTTCTTTATGAAGGTACCCACGTAAGAATTATGTGCTGGCTTTCAGGTATTTCAGTTCAAGAAAGTTATGGCCATGATTTTCACTTACACACAATGGTAACTTTTATCCTAATCTATATGAATAAAAAGGGAGCTCCAGCTGTGTTGTAAGCAACTGTTTAATGAATCCACATTTGGTAAGCATTACTGTCGCTTCTCTGGATATTCTTGTGTGGCTTTATTTGTATGTTCTAATTAAAAGAACTTAGAAGCTCTTGTATGTCTTCTTTATTTATGCTTTTTTTAATTAGAAAATTCAATAGTTAAGAATTGGGGCATGTGAAGATACAGCCATTTCATCTCCTGCTGTGATCTTGTTATATGTTCCAAATTAATTGGTATCAAACCAAGTTAGAACTTGGATAAAAATGCCTTTAGGGATTAATCCTGGGTGTATTCGCAGGTCAAGTTGATGATTTAATGTGTGTCAGCTGTACAAGATCGCTGAGTCTTGCATTTATTCTTGTCATGTGGTGCCAGGCATCCTTGTTCTGGAGATAAACAATCACTAAAGATCCTGTGATGCGTTTCCCAAAAGAAAGGGTCCAGTCCATTTCCAAAGGCCTTGTAACCTCCAGGGTTACAATCACACCTGTGTCAGTGGGGCACGCTCTCATTCTTCACTTACAAGGCCAAATCCTCTGGGGCCAAAGGAACTGTTCCAGCCGAAGTGGACACACAACCAAACAGTTTATTTGGGTTCTACAGATCACTTCACAGGGGCCATACGCAACTCCCTATAAACAAATAATAATAATAAAAAGCTGCTTTTAAAAAGCACACATATGATGTCATTTTCTTACAGAAGAGACTGTGCCCCATTGTTGTGGTTGTAGAAATGAGAAGATGCTTACAGCAGTGATTTGGACACTTTTATTTTTCTGTTGCCATGGATGAGTGAACCTTATGAACAGGTGTCTCAGCTGCTACTGTTTAAGTGGAAAGAACAAAGATGTGGACAAAAGACTTGGCTGGTTGAGTACCCATTTACTCCAGGAAGAGTAAAGAGGGGCAAAGGGCTGGGGGCTCCCACAGGTTCCCAGCCTTTTCAGTTTTTCAATCTCTTCCTTCACTTACAGCCTGTGAAAAGGAAACACACTGATAACTATCATGAAAGACAGCATAACTTCACAGCGGTTTTCCTATGGAGAGCTGAAATGAAATTTTTCACCTTTTCTCTTGTGCTGCCTCTGAAAACAAGAACAAAAGACCCGTTGTTTTTGGTGAAGCCAAGATTTTCACCTGCATCCTCCTGACAGTGATTCTGTGTGGCACAAATAAGAAGTTATGCAAGAAGAATGCCTTGATACTATGCTATTTATATATATGCAATGCAAAATGAATAAGAAGCTATATATAGATTATTATAACATGTCATCACTTTAGAATTGATAGAAGTAAATTACACCCTCGCTCACAGACACAATGTAGAGGCAAAAGTTTGAACATGCAAAAAAAGTGGGTTTCCCATTTTCCTATAAGGAGAGGAGGCTTGGAGTAAAGACCATGGAGGCAGGGGGGGTGGAACTAGAACTAGATGATCTTTAAGGTCCCTTCCAACCTAAACCATTCTATGATTCTATGATAAATCTTGCATCATGATTAGTACTGCTGTATCTGTTATAGAGCAGTGTATTTTTGCGGAGGAGAACTTGATTGCAAATATTATTTACTGTCAGATCCTTTTCCCTTGTATAATTCTGCTCAGCATATTCTTCTGAGTTCTGCCTTGGGTCAGCTCTTCATGGCATTAAATGCGCAGTAAATCCAAGTAACCTCTCCCTGCTGTCATGCAAATACCTGTGAAAATGACAACTGAAATTTATCAAAAATGCATGGTCAGGTTCTCAGCTATATCACACCACCAGTTTGCACCAGCTAAGAATCTGACCCTAGCACTGGGTTTGTTTTTTTTTTCATCACCTAGATTTGATTAGAAATCATTTTCTTAAAGCCTCTGTAAACATGTGTTCTTTAATTCTATTTTGAATTCTCAGTGGAAGAAGAATGTGTCTAATTTACCCCTGCAGAACATGGCTAGAAGAATGCTCTTCAGTGCTGAAACACTTTATAGAGCATCTTTAAAACACTTTATGGAGACACTAATGGAATTTTCCTCCTTTCTACCCAGCATTCCTGTTTCTAAAACTTCAAAAATATACCAGCAAGCATAATGCAGAACATGAATTGCTTAAATTCAGGCATCTTTCCTCTCCTTCCCTTCCCCCATGTAAAGCAATTTTCTTTTTAAATGTTTCAAATTTTGCAGCTGTGCTACTGTAACAGGATGTTCTTAGCTATGGGAAACATATGAGCATCTGTATGCTTTCTGACTCAAATTGTTTTAATTCAATTTTCGTGTACACTTGACGTGATGAATTCAAGTCATGTAACTATTGAATAAGCATTGGGGAAGATGGATTGAGATGGGGAAAAGTAATGTGTCATCAAATGACACGTTTTCTTCCACCCTATCTCAAAGTCAAGGACACAAAAGAAAGGGGATGAATTAGTTTGAACGAATATACTTAGAGACTCGTATTCCGGTATCTATTGCCTTGCTCCCTGTTTGAATTCAGGCTGTCAAGGAAGCATTTGGGTACTGAACTGAAGATTTACAGGGAAGAGGTAGCAGCACTAGGGAAGAGGTATGAAAAATGGAGCTCTTGGTGACCTCTCTGTAATGTTTTATACTCGTTGGAGTTGCCAGTGTTGCATCTGTCCAGGTTTCCTTTGAGACTATTACAAATGAAGGACGATTCCGCAATGAGAATGCTTTCCCCAGCCAGGGCAGTCCTGCAGCCTGTTCCTTTTTCTCCCAGAAAATTTCCATGTGATCTTGGGCTAACCACACAGCAGGGCTTGAGGCACGGTCACAGGAGAGGTGGGGTGGGAATTAGTGCAGCCTAATGAGTGCTGCGATGGCCTGGTGATGGCTGGTTGTGCTTGCGCTTTTGGCTGCCCCCAGCATGAACATGTCAGCTCCAGCCCCCAGGAAGCGGTGGGTAGAAGCAAAGTGCGTGTTTTGTGCACTGTCACCACTGAGCAGTCATCTGTGATGCTGTGGTAAACAATAGCTGTGAATAATACGACAGTACAGATTATAACACACTGTCAAAATAGTTATCCATTGGTTTTAGAATGAAACTGACAGAAATACAGTTGAATTCATCCTGATTTATTAATGACTCAACAGCACACTTCAGTTCCAGTAAGTGAGGAGGTAGACAACCAAATACTTCATCCTTTGAGGGACTGGGGTCTAAATTCTGGTTCAAGGAAGAGCCCGGTTATTTAATATTCCTCTTTAGTACCTAGTGCTGCTATAAATCCTTCCTGTGTTGGTTAGTTAAATAGTATTTTATATTCCTGATATATTGATCAAGAGACTAAATTAAATAGCTTCTGTTAGATTAGCATTTTCTTCTGGGAGCAGTTGAACGGTGAAGGTTGCATGACCTCTTCTGGAGATCTTGGGGACCCCCCATTGGTCTGCAAATGTAGGCTTGGGCTTGTGATGGATATGCAGTGAATGGACGAGCCTGCCATGGATGCCTCAAAGGCAAAATTTATGTGGAAAAGCTTCATAAGAGGGACAACATGGTAGGGTAAGAGCATGAATCTGCACACAGTTTCTGCTTTCAGAGGGTTCAGGAAATCAGTCATGATATAGTAGAGAACTACTGACTGATGGTAATGGATGACCACTGTCAAGAAACATCATCTCTCAACAGCTTTTTCCTCTATGAATTGCACTGATTGCCTTTCTGAATATGATGAGGCTTCATCTGTGTTTTGCAAAATGCTTTGCACTCCTTCTCTGAGATGTATTAAATGCCTGATATTTGCAGGACATACTGCTGCTTAGTGAAGATTTGTGCTTTTGCTAGCAACAGCTTTCACCCATGGCCTCTATTCACCACCAGCAGAAGTGGCCTGATTCGAATGTGTGCTTGGCTCAGATCATGCTTTCCCAGTGATTTTTTTCTGTACCAGGTCCAGCGATTGTTTTGAGCGAGACTCCTCATGCCCTTCTGAATCTGTTGGGCTTTTTGTTTTGTTCTGTTTTGTTTTATTAGCAGTGACTGACGGGAGTTTTGAACAAAGCTGTTCACAGCAAACATGTCAAGTTTTCCTTTGCCAGCTGCTGTTCCTCAACGTGCAGCCTGGAGACATTGTTGGGAAAGCACCTCTGATGAGATACACGTGTACGTGCAAACAATATCCAGCTAAAGAGGTGCCCCCAAACAGAGCCTTTCAATGTAGCTTTCAAGAAACTTATTTTAATGCACGTGAACTAGGGTATTACTGGAACTGAACATGTCACAAATTTCCCCTCCCTTTATCTATACATCAAGCCACGTCTCATAAGCAAAATTTATCACTCCTTATAGTTCTTTTAAAGATATTTCCGTAGGTAAAGCCAAAACAACTTGTTCCCTGTACCAAACTAATTGTTGTTCTTTTAAAAAAAGATAAAAATCTCAGTATATCTTGTGTACTAAGCAGATAATCAAAGCTGATATAAGCAAAGCTGATTTTTGTCCAGAAAAGATACAGAAGAAGATTGCAGCCTTGTAACAGTGAAAAACAAGTTCTGACCAAAAAAAAAAAAAAAAGGCTGAGATCTCCAAAGGGGAATCAGGCTTTTAGATATACACTGTATTCAATGGACATGTATCTGAGTCTTTGAGGTGGCCTTGGAAATTTCATCCTCAAAATGCATGCTGCACCTCTTACCTTTTTACGCAGCAGGCTCTTTTCCAGGGAGAGCCATGTCTCAGGTACTGCATGTTGCTGAATATTTGACGAGTATGTAAGGACAGGAGAAAACAGATATAAATCATTGCAAAGGAAGAGACCACACTAGAAGTATGATGCTTTTGTAGCCAATGATGTGGTCACACACTTTGTGACCTGCTTTGCCTTAAACCACAACCCTTGCCCCTTGGCAACTCTTTGTGCCTTGCGTCTAAGGTAAGGATGGAGAATGTCTCTCTGAGCACAAATTATTATACAGCAGAGAGTTCTTCTAGAAGTTCACTATTAAGATGAAAATCCATAGGCAAGAGGGCTTTGTTAGGTCCTTAAAATTTTAATTATCTGCTAAGTAAAAAAAATAGGGACAAAACACACTTGAGGAGAGCTTGCATTAGTTGAAAGCCATGTCTTGTCAAGTCAAAATGACTAAAACTTTTTATTATTATTATTTTTTTCCCAACAACTGGAAGGTAAAGACTGAAAAATGTCATGAACTCATCCAGGAAAACCTTACACTCTGCAAAAGCTTTATTTAACAGCTTGTGAAATGATAACTTCTCTCTCTCTCTCTGGGTTTGTTATGCCATCAGATACCTTTCTATACCTCCCATGATGGAGTCAGCATCTCTTACATAGGGTAGTGCTTTTGTCAAGATAAAATATATGATACTTTAGCAGCACCATTGTGCTCTAAGGAAGTTTGTTACACTGTCATGGATTCTCCCCACCACACACTGCTTTAGCAGTAGCTAAAGCAGCAGCAGCAGCAACTATAATGGTTGAATTTGCTGCTGTGGGGGAAACTGCTCAAGCATACGGCTGGGCTTGCCTCATTGCTGAGGAAAGAGTCATAGAATCATAGAATGGTTTAGGTTGGAAAGGACCTGGAAGATCTTCATTTTTGGATCATCATCCAAAAAAAAGGACCTGGAAGTTCTGGTGGGCATTAGGCTAAGCAAGCATCAGCAGTGTACCCTGGCAGGAGGGAAGGTTTGCAGCATACAGGGCTGTGTTAACAGAAGCATAGCAGGTAGATCAAAAGAAAGTATTATTCCCCTTTACCTGGCACTCGTTAGATCTTGTCTATTGTACTGTGTCAATTGTCTGGGTTTGGGACCCAGTACAAGAAAGATTCTGGAAAGAGTCATAGAATCATAGAATGGTTTAGGTTGGAAAGGACCTTGAAGATCATCGAGTTCCAACCCCCCTGCCATAGGCAGGGACACCTACCACTGGACCAGGCTGCCCAAGGCCACGTCCAGCCTGGCCTTGAACACCTCCAGGGATGGGGCCTCAACAGCCTCTCTGGGCAACCTGTTCCAGTGCCTCACCACCCTCAAAGTGAAAAACTTCTTCCTAATGTTCAATCTAAACCTGCCCTCTTCCAGTTCGAAGCCATTCCCCCTCGTCCTATCGCTACATGCCCTAGTAAAAAGTCCTTCCCCAGCTCTCCTGTAGGCCCCCTTTAGGTACTAGAAGGCTGCAATAAGATCTCCCCGGAGCCTTCTCTTCTCCAGGCTGAACAGCCCCAACTCTTTCAGCCTCTCCTCATAGGAGAGGTGCTCCAGCCCTCGGATCATCCTCATGGCTCTCCTCTGGCCACACGCCAGCAGGTCCATGTCCTTCTTCTGTTGGGGCCTCCAGAGCTGGATGCAGTACTGCAGGTGGGGTCTCACGAGAGTGGAGTAGAGGGGCAGAATCACCTCCCTCGCCCTGCTGGCCACAATTCTTTTGATGCAGCCCAGGGTGCAGTTGCCCTTCTGGGCTGTGAGCGAGGTCCCGTTCCCCTGCCTCAGCCTCCCCCCAGCCTTTCACACCCAGACGCCTGCTCTTGCTGCCTCCCATAGCACCCCTCAGACCTCTCTCTGTCCCATTTAAGTCACTGCACCTGCAAAAACTTACTTCCTTTTTTGGCGAGGTTCACTTTTCGTGCAGATGGCTCAGTGTTTATATGTACTCATAGATGTCTCCACTGGGGTCAGGTGCACTGAGGGATTCCCTCTGTTGCCTCATTATAATCTTCTTAGTTGGGAGAGGTAATAATTCAAAGTCTGCATTTGAGTGTTTTTTTTCTACGTTGAGTTCTGTGTTATTCTAAGGACTGTCCCCAAAACGTCTGAGAAAGCAATTTACCTCTGTGCAGTTTTTATCATGACCAATTGCCCCATGTGTTTCTTGTCAGCTATTATGACAGATCAACTCTCTGAGGACTTTGCTGTTCCTGTTAGTGGCAAATGCTGAAAAGTTACCTCAGTGACATAACTTGATTTGCTGAGGAAGCTGGTAAGAATTTGAGTCATGTCTATTACCGAGACCATCCATCCTCTTTAATTTTATGAGGCAGTAGTATTTTGTTGTTAGCCTGTTTCATAAAAGTGTGCATGCCAAGGACGCTGGCTTGGTATGGGCTACAATAGTTGATTTAAATACCTCTTGACTTTTGTGGAAATAGAAAACAGACTTCTGGGAAGGGATATAGCTTCAAGTGAAAGCTGGGGATTTCAGGAGTTTTAACCTTTTCTGCTTGCAAGGTTTTGTTGTTTTTCTGCTAAGTAGCAGTGGAAGTTAATCATAAAGGATACCAGGAAATGGTCCATCCCCACAATGAGATAAGACTCCCTCCGGGGTGAAGTTTTAACTCCTAACAGTAACAAAATTCAAAAGAAATTGAAGAGCACCATCTGAGGCTGAACTGATCAGTGGAGAGGACTCGAACAGTCACAATGAAGTGACTACCAGATAAAATGCTTTCAAGGTCTGGGGCTTGTTCCCGCTCTGTTTGTAAGAAACTTGATTTTCAGAGTTACAGTTCACCGGTAGCTTTTGGCACCTGCAGCCAGTCTGATGGCTAGGCACCATCAGACTTGAGCATTTTGGCACCTTGATCTTTAAACTGCCATGGCAATTTTGTGCTGGTGCTGCAAATATTGAACAATTATTTAAGCAAATCAATCCAGTGGAACTAAACCCCCAAATTTCCTAAGAATATGGGTTTGTTTTTTCACATGAGCCCTCTCTCTCACATCCTGGTAGTGCCCACATATACTAGGTCTTCCACCCTAGACACACATTTCAACTCACCTCCCAGGTTTCCTCATTGCTGGCTGGGCAAGTGGCAGCTGATGTGGCAGGCATGCCCTGCAAGGGACATGGTGTGCCCTGGCTAGTTGGCTTGTATCGTGTGCTGCATGGCCAACTGGTGGGTAGATGCTCATGCAACGCTATTTCAGCAGATGAATTCCCACTGCAGCTTTTCCTCACTGGAGGCACTCCTTCATTCAGTTCTCCTTCCACTTTCTGGAGACCGACTCTCAGGAAGATTGTGGGAATTTCTGTCTTTAAGATTTTTTTCTCCCATCTTTAAATCTGTTGGAAATTGGAAGAGGGTTGAAATGCATTGGGAGAAAATGGTGGAGGAGTGTCTGGGAGAGGGTTCATATAATCTTTGGTTTCACATGAAACCAGGCTAAGACTTGGGGATGTGCTAATGACAACAAAGAAGCTGATTTCATTGTACAAAATCTAAATATGGTTAAAAAGTACGGTATTTCATTCTTTTCAGTTTTGTATATGCTTGCAATCATCACAGCATTTTTATATTTATTTTTCTTTCTTTTTGCATTGTTCCTTGCCTCTAGTCCAATTTCTTTCTAAGCCAAACAAGCTCATGGTGTCTCAGCTTTGCAGCAGTTGCATTGTTCCTTTATTTTAGTAGAAAACAGACACAAAAGTGCATGAGATGCTTCAGATGGACAGCACTAGACTTTGCTGTAGACATGAGTACTGCTGCCTCACCAGTCAGAAACTACAAGTCTGACTTGTAAATACTGCAAAAGAAGGATGCAATGTGAAAGGAGATGGTGAAAAAACCTGCAATCATAAAAAGCGTCAATGCCAAACTTTCCTTTAATGCCTTGAGAACCAAAGTTAGCATCATTAACGTGCTCCAGCCCATGGCTTTGCTGCAGGATCTGCCCGGGGCTACACCAGGGAACCATCTCTGCTCTCCAGGTGAAAGTAAAGCCGAATGTCACCTTCTGATTTCTCTTTCCTCTCCCTCTTGATGGCTCTCCTTTCAGTGCAGACCTAGCCTAATTCTGCTTAGTTTGTAAAGCTTGACAAGACCACCACTCAAGGTGCTAAGTTTTTAAGGTGCAGTCATTTTTCATTTCAAATTCTGCCTCTCAAGCTATCTATAGTTCAGCATTTAGCCTGCAAATAAAGCTGTAACTGGTGAGCTGAGCAGAAAAAAGAGAAGATGATAAACGAGTTAATACTGAGTTTGTCACAAGGCCATTTGCTGCATGAATTAAAACACAAATTGGCCTATGGGTTTCGGGTTTACCAGCCCTGCTACAAAATATGTTAGCGTAGAAATCTGGCAATAGCATGTTTGAAGGTCTATTTTTCTTAAAGCTAGGCAACTTGGCTGTCCCCTCTCTCACTCTGGCACAAAGTCAAGTGAATAGAGAAGAACACCGTGCTTGTATGAGTGATGCTTTAAAAGGGGAGTGTCATACATGCATTAATTTAATCTCTTTGGGTCAGGGGAGCTGTCTGCTTAGCAGCATCTGTCTCTGAAGTATTATGTACTTGTGGTCCCATTTCCTGAGACCTAATTTATTTTTATGTTAAATGGTGCTCTTAGGTGGCTTTCTCTCCTTTTGGTAGTCACAGCTACCATTGCTGTTAATTAAAGTAATACCTGACTCCATGCTAGAGAGCAGGACCACATGCCATGAGAACAGAACATTCCTACAACTTAAGACAGCTCCTGTCATGAAAAACTGAAGACAACCCAGACCTGTAGGAGAAAGGATTTAACATGGAAAAAGAGGAGGTCATGTACTAAATGCCACATTAACCTCCATTTTTGTTTTAATTTGATATGGTGTGTGCCTGTTGCCCTTGGCTAAGAGGGCAGCTTACCTTTCGCTCCCTCTCTTGCAGCCTGCAGATATCAGGTCTGAGTTCAAGAGTTTTCTGCTCCATCACAGTGTCCTTCCCTTTCAGAGACTGAGTCTCTGTAGGGCTGCACTTCTCAGCCATGGTCTGTCTTCACTTAGTGATTAAAATTCCTTTTCTTCCTTTGGCAGCCTCTTCAGGACAAATCGTTACCTTTTCACCCATGGCAAACTGAATAACGAGGAAAGGAACACAGGACTGTGTGTATATTTGGCTTATGCAAACCATAAATGTGCTGATAAATTCTTACAAATTCCAGTCATCCAAGTAACCTCCATCTCAATGAATAAGACAGTATGTAGTGACACATTCTTACTTCTTCTTCAGCCTTTTCCCTGGGCTCCATGTGCACAGCATCCACCACTAAAGCCTTTCACCGCAGGGCAGCTGTGGTAAGGCTTTCCCTACGATCCCTGCTGTAAGCATGGGAAGAGCAGACTGTGAAGGGCAGCAAGTAACTTTCCATGAACTACACCACCCCCTTATTTCACAGGGAATTCATGGTTGTTCATTTAATTCCACCATGTTGCATTTCTTTTCTTTTGATTTAAATTTACCCAGTCATCATGGGCAGTACGCGTAAAGGTAAATTAAAATGCTTGTAGTACTGATAAAAATAATATGCAGATCTTACTCAGTCGCCTGGCTGCCTGTTGAGTTGTGGAGCGTGTTACCAGTCATGGTTCATTTATCTTCCTTAACCTGCCATAAGGTCAAGGAATACTGCCTCTGTCTTACAGATGGGAAACTGAAGCAGAGTGGGTAAAGCCTTGATCTTCAAAGGTATGCAGGTGAAATGGGATCCAGAGGAAAGTAGGCATTTAAAACTGTAAGCACATTCTTAAATAACTTTGAAGCTCTGGGCCTATGGGATTTCTCAAAGTCATGCAAGAAAGGCTGTGGATGAGCAGGGAGCTGAGCCCAAATTTCTGTATGCTTAGACAAACACTTTGTAAGGATCCCAGATTTCACTACATCCAGTTATGCATAGGCAAAGGTAAGTAGCTATTCAAGTGCTAAATGTTATTTTCTCCTGAGTGAGCTTGTGAGGTGCTTTGCCCTTGTCAGCTGCAAATGCGAAGATTAAGCCCACAGAAAGAGGTGGTACTTTTTTATATGTCACCCTGAGAAGTTTCTTAAGAAGTAGATCAGAGGAAGAGGGTCTTCTGCCTTGAAAGGCAGGTTTCAGCTGTGGTTTTTACCTCCTGTTTGGGTGTTTCATCTTTGTGAAAAATTGCCCAAATCTGTCAAAGATCTGAGATCTTATTTTTTGTGGTCCTCCTGGCGACTATAGAGATGAATTCTCCCTCAGTTCTGACTATGTTAAACTTACTCCATCCTCTGCTTCTTCTACTGTGTTACAGTGATTTGCATTCAGCCCATTCCCCATGCTACTGAACAAGTCCCAAATCAGAGGTCCAGAAAGATTTGGCCCCTTGGTTCCTGATCCTTGACACTAGGATTTGTTTGCAAGCACTCAAAAGCAGAAAGACAACCACTAGTGTTCTCAGAGCCTCCCATTTTGGTACTAAGACAGTGTAGAAGAAGAGGGGAAGGAGCTCTGTCTCACCCCTGGAAGGGCTGGATATTAGGGTTGTGAATCCTAGTTGTATAATGGAGAAGGCAGGGGACCAGAAGATTACATGGTTAACCAGAGGACTGCCCATGCACACACCTGATTCTCATTCAGCCTTAAATCATACCTTTGTTTAAGACTGATAAATTGTTCCTGGCCTAAAGTAGTCTTCTTTCATGGGGCATGGAACACTTGAGGCTTGAGGTTCATCTGAAGAAGCACTGGCATCTTCCGCTGAAGTCTGTGGGAACTGGTGACATGATTTATGGAACTGAAGTTACTGGTGAGTTAAATGTATGAAAATCAAGTATTTTAGTTATAATTGTGGTGTAGCTGGGCTGTGCTTGTGTGTGCACATCTGCTGTACTTAAGGCATTGATTTCTTGAGTAGTCCAGGAACTTGTTGGCCAGTTGTTTGTGGAGATGGGATAATGAGCTGGTTTAAGGCAATGGACTGCCTTGAAACTAAGTGTTAAGACACCTTCACAATAAAGTATTGACTGATGCCACAGGAGCCATCCAGGTGAGAATTTTGGACAGTTATAAAGAATTTACCCAGCAGCTCCTGCTGTGCTTAAATGTGTTGCTTAACATCCTGGTTGGAATGACCAGGCAGGAGATTCCCAGAAGTGATCAAATTGTGCTTAGATAAGACACTTGTAAATAGTAAATAGAAATTATTCCTGCAGGTGCAGAATTGGTTATATGGGGCAGTCTTCTTAGTGTAGTTACTTGTGAGATGTTTTATATGTAGTTATGATATATCATCAACGAGAAATTATGTTTGCTGGGGTGTTCACACAGGACCACAGGCCAGCTGGAATGTATGAACTGAGCAGAAGAGCTTTACCCAATCCAGCTGAAGATATCACTGCAAGGATGGTCGCAATAGAGACTCCCATCATCAAGAGCAACAAGCAAGTGCCCCTATTTGAGAGATCTGATTCCTCACATGAATGCTATCCCATGCCAAGACCCCAATAAGATAGTTCTTTTCAACAAACACTGTCCATGAGTGTCTGTGCAACAAACTGTGGGCAAAAGTGCTACAAAAATGTCAAATATTCAGAAAGAACAATCCATAGGCGTAACAAACTGGGCTCTCAATGTTAACAGTCTGTCTAACCCAGGTTCCCATATTTAAAATGGGGATATTAATATTCTTGAAGTTTTGCTAAGACATGTCCCTCCTGAAGCACATGACAATCATAATGCAATTAGAAAAAAGTGAATAATGAAATCAAACTATGCAGAGTTTGAATGAATCATGACAACAACAGTACAGTTGCTGTTACACAGTGACACTACGTTGGGATTTTGAGTAGATATCTGGTCAGTGAACATCATGTCTTATATGCAATGAATGAGGTAGGGGCACAGGGGGAAAACTAGTCTGGGACTATGTAGTGAAAGACTATCATAGAACCCATGAAGAACGAATATAGAATAAAAAGGAATGGAAGGTTAAATGGCTATTCCATTTTTGGTATTTTCTTGAGTGTTGAATGCTTTGACCCTAAAACTTGCTATTGTCTCACATACATATGGGGACATGAGTGGTAATAAAAATCAATTCATTAGGGCTAAAAAGCTCATTTACAATATCCCCTCAGAGCTTCTTGATGGAATAGTTTGTATCCCGTGAGACTAGCTTTATAAGAAGTGGAACATTTCTTTTTCTTTTCATAAAGCTTTACCATGACACATGCAATAACAAACACTGCACTACACCAGTATGTGTTTGTGTTTACACTGCTTGAGATTCCCCATCAGCCCCCCCCCCACTGTTAATAATTCTGTCATCAAAGTTGAGATTGCCATGGGAAGCATATAGACAAAGTTAAACAAACAAAGTGAAGGACTAAGGAAAAATAAGCAACTTGCATCATGGAAATCTGTGTCCCTGCAGTGTGCTAGCAGCATACCAGCATATAGAAGAATTGCCAAGAAAGGAATTAGGGAACTTCAGAGTTCCTGAGAGAGGAGCCCAGGCAGACAGACCTCACTAAAATGGAGAGTCTTTTTTCTTGTGGATCCAGATTGTTCATTTCTCTGAGCTCATTTCTAGCTTTCTTCATTCAGTGTGACTCTTCTCAGTCTTAATGTATTTCCATTTGGGCTGTTCAATGCTTCTAGAGTTACTTTGGTAGGATTTTGTCTGAGCTGGTATCTCTGTAATAGCTGACGAAAAAAGAAAAAAAAAACAACAAAAACCCAACACAGCAAGTGGTGCTAATGTCGAGTTTGATTTTAGAATAAGGGGAGATACCCATCTTGAGCAGGCAAGAATCAGGCCCATAGTCTGTAGGTTGATGTTACTGTGAGAAAAGGAAGAAACATCCCAGATACATTAAGGAGCATCATGGCATTGCACAGTTCAGGATTAACGATGAGATATTTTTAGATATCACTGGATTACTGATGAGTTACGGCTTGCCTCTGTGTTACAATTAATCCTGAAAGGCAGGAAGGGATGTATTGTCATTGCTGTGTAATTATGCTATGGAGGTCCTTTCATTAAATTCTGTATGACGGCAGCTGAGTACTCTTTTTCCGGTGCAGTAGATGCTGTATAAACGCAGCAGTGAACCTTTACTTGAAAAAAAAAGAGGAGACCAGCAAGAATGTGCATTCCTGCATGTGCAACACAGTGATAGCAGAAAAGAAGAACATCTCAGAGAGAGACACTTTGCTCAGGCTGTGTCTGACTCTGGTTTGTTCTCTGGTTTACCCCAGAGAAGGAGGCTACAGAGGAAATAAAGAAGGTCAGAAGTGTTACAAGTGATGTGTCCTTGCCCATCACCAATCACATAATGGGAGCGAGAGCTTGCTGGGCACCACCTTTGACTCAACTGCTGTGTTTAGACCCAGTAGCTGGGTGCATTGCATGTGCAATCATGTTGGCTTCCAGAGATGCCTGGCTAGAGGTATATTCACCTTTTAAAGCATCACGTCATTGGCTTGATAGAGGCAGTTTTCTGAGCAATGTGTCCAAGATTTTTCTTCACAGAAAGGGTTATCAAACACTGGAACAGGCTGCCCAGGGAAGTGGTGGAATCACCATCCCTGGAGGTATTTAAAAGACGGGTAGACATGGAGCTGCGGGACATGGTTTAGTGGTGGTTTTGGCACTGTTAGGTTGATAGTTGGACTCAATGATCTTAAAGGTCCTTTCCAACCTAGATGATTCTATGATTCTATGATTCTATTTATGCGAAAATGCCAGCCAACACATCTAAGTACCTGGCCCTGAGGCAAGTCACCCTTGGTCTTTTCCACTGTCCCCTGAGAAGGCCAATCCTTATATAGTGTTGATAAAGTCTCTCACACATCACCTAATAAAAACTGATTTGCAGTTATCTGAAGTAGGCTTGCTTGGTGGGATGAGCACTGAGGAACAGGAGGGCTGTGTGCTAGACGAGAAGAGAAAGACTGGGCAGCTGCAGACTTTTGACCCTTCTTTGCAGGTTGGCTCCTGGTGAGAGCAAGAAAAGGAATAAAGCTGAAGGGAGTGAGCTGTCTGACATTACATTTTCCCATCGTTCTTTATCCAAGCAGGCTGAAGCCTGCCAGTTACAGCCAGAAGTCAGAACAAGCTTCCTAGCTGGAGCTGTGCATTTTAATTAGCTGCTGTGCACTTGGTGGCTGAGCAGTGACATAAAGCAGTTTTCTTAGTTGGATTTTAAAAAGCTGATATTTTACAGGGAGGAATCTCCCATTTTAGGAATTTTCTTTCTCTGAGTGCAGGTGCACGCTGTCTTTAGGTAAATATTTCTTAAAACAGGAACATTCAATTCTGTATGTGCCAGATCTTGAGATACTGCATACCAATACTGCTCAGTTGAAGCCATGAATTGGTCTGATTTATCTCAGCAGCAGATACATAGTAGCTCAGGAAAAGAAGAGAAAAAAAAAAGAAAAAAAGAAAAAAGAGAGATCAGGGAAGGTTCAAAATAAGGCACAAACTCTGGCAGTTTGTTGTTTTAATTAACTTCCATTTTTAATCCACAGAAGGTAATTTTGGCCCCGTTTACCCTGGTGTAGCTGGACTGCGCTAGTTACAGGCGGTTATTAGAAAATCTTTGGCTAAGCTTAGTGAAGCTGATGGAAAGGCTTGCGTATTTTAAGTGAGCCTGACAGTAGACACAGCATCACTGGGTGGTTTCTAAGAAATACAGACCCTTATGAATATTTTCCTCCTGCTGTGCAGGGAAGATGTCTCAGGGCTGTTGTTGCCTTTGTTCCATCATGACGTTCCTCCGCCAGCCTCAGCGCTGTCAGAGCCTTCTTGCAGGAGAGGATTCCAGCTCCAGCAAGTGATTCCCGTTTCTTTTATTTTTAGCATCAAGATGTCTTTTATTCTGGCTGAAGGACAAAATCCCTTTTCACAGGGGCTGCTTGAACAGCAGAAATGAGTGGCTATTAAAAGCAGGCTTACTGTAAAATAGGATAATAACCTAGTTATTTTGCATTTCTAAGTCATTCTTGCATTGATATTTCCTTTCCTATGATGCACACCAATTAAAAGCCACTGAGCAATAAAAAAAAAAGCAGTCTGTGCAATAATCTGACAAAGAATCACGAGCTGTGAAACGACAGAATTATTTTGTTGCCTGAATGTGAGGATCCACAGCAAATTCTTATAAAACAGTCTTTGTCCTGTTCTATCGCTACAAATGTCCTTTAAGTCTCTGAAATGTCTTGTACATTTTAATGCTTTTCATGTACAAATAAACATAGGTGACACACTTGAGTTTCAAGGACAGCTATTCCTTTTGCCTGTCCTCTAAATGCTTCTTAAGTGTCCTCTGTATTTCTAAGGTACACAGGTATGAGGGCTGTGCACGGCTCTCTTATCCCGGGTGCCTCAGATCGGATTATTGACAATACAGGAATATTTTCAGCGGGGAAGGGGTCGTTGGCTGGAGGGCAGAACATTGACTAGGAATGAGGGCAGCGGGGTACTCTCTTTCAGTGCCTAATAGTTACAGAATGGCTCATTTCAGTGCCCCTGAGGTTAATGGGGAGGTTGGGACAACCCTCAGTCAAGCTGCTTAGCAAATATCGTCAAAAACCAGCCGTAGCTGCACAGCAGATTTGGATGCAAGAATGGAAGAGGACAGATGAAGCTTGTAAACAGAGAAGGCACTCATTATGCTAACTTGATTGTAGCTAATTAAAAAGGGATATTAGCTGATTGGATTACAGGGGATGGAGCAGAATGACCCTTTGTTCATGCTTGTGCTTGCATCGGTAGGATTCTCTGGTCTGTCCAAGAGCGCTCCTGCATAATCCTCATTCTTGTTTCTTCTCTTCTGCTTTCAGGGGCAGATGCTCCCACACAGTCTGCTCGCCAGAGTAGCATGCCAAACGCCCCAACAGCGGTTGTGCCAGGCTAGCTAGCGCTCCTGTCGCTCTGCTGTCAGGCCATGGTCGAGAGATGCTGCCACAGCGCGCTGTTGTGCTCTCTGACTGTTCTCAGCAGGTGTGCAGTCTGTCGGCTGCTCTCGTCGGGGCTCGGACTAGAGAATCAAGAAACCGTATCCAGCACCTATCAACACCACGCTAAGCAGGGCCCTTCATATTTCTTCCATGTTGTTTGGCATCCTCAGTTTCCATAAACAGAACCTTTGCAAGTGTCTTGTTCAAAATGTAAAGAATAACTAGATAGAAGTATTGTGTGCCTACCAGACGTGAGGCGATACGTACACTTACAGTCATTCGAGTAACAAAAGTAGAATTATTGGAATATGTATTTAAGAACTAAACCTGATAAAGGCTGAAACAAAGCCTCGTATTCCTTCATATAAACCAACAGGATGCCATTACATAGTCTTTTTAGTGCTTGACCTGTGAAAGCACAGCTCTTAGAAATCCTTTCTGAGGTGCGTACTCATTCTTTTGCCTTTGGTGGGACTGAGGTTGTTACGATTTGTCATGGTTGCCTCATGTTTTAAATTCAGAGCAGAGTGGCAGACAGACAAGACTTCCAGAGCAGACACCAATATTAAGAAGCCTGAAAAGAGAGTTGCATACATGCTGGGCATGGAGAGAGGAGTCTAAAGTCTTTTTCTGTGAAGAGATGAGCCAAGTGAGTCTACTTCCAGATTTTCTAGCTGGCCATGCCCATCTTATTCTGTTAAGCAGGCAGACATCAAATCACAGTGTTGACGCTAGAAGCTGTTCAGTTCAAGTATCATTTGAAAATAAGGTGACCTCCAGACTTTCAAAGAAGGAAACAGGAATGCTATGAAAGAAAACATATGGCACAGCTTATTTATTGAGTAACCATCTCACAGCATTTCATGGAGTAGAAGCACACTATGGCAAATCCGCTGTGCACAAATATTTGTTAAAATCATTATTTTTACCTGATTTGGTGTCCTTGCCCATTAAGGTCACAGAACATAAGTGCAGCTCTCATCTCACCCGACTTTAGCTCTTTGATATGTAGGTTCCCAATCTGCACCCATCTAGGCTCATGGTATAAGCATGCTCTTGGAAAGCTGTGATCTCAGGACAGGTGTCTAACACAGTTGAACATATTGTCTTATGGAGAGGCCTTTCTCCATAAGCTGCAATTAATGGTGTATAAGAAGAATTTTAGACACCCAGGTGAAATTTGCCTGAAAAAATCTTTAGGTATCTGTGAGGTGAGTATCTGCTTCTATGATTTAATTGAGGCTTTTGTTACAATCAATGCACGTAAGGTGTGCTATTATCTGACCTCTTCTTGAGGTCATCTCAGCATGTATGAAGAGTATTCATATAACTAAATAATTAGAATCATTTAAGATGAATCTCATCCTAAATTCCATTGAACATCCTCTGTCAACTACAAGGAAGCCTTCGGTGACTTGCTCAGATAAGACATCTACAATTATAGATCTGCCCATGGAGTAAGATGAATCCTATGTCACCAATCAATCAGAAGTTCCTTATAAAACAAACTGTTGATCACCCTGTAGAGAAAGAGGTTGTATGACCATTTTCCCATTGATAGAATGGTTGTAAGAGTGCATGGAAAAATCAAGAGTCGAGTATGCAAAAACATGATTTTTCACTTTTAGATCACAAATATAAAATTCATTACCTCTTGATTTTAAGGCTACTGGTTATCTAAATCTGCCTATGAAATTTAGTTTTGTGCAGGGGTCTGGAAATGCAGAAGAAAGAAAAGCATCCCTTTTAACCACAAAGGATCAGGAGCTGCTACTGAAGGAGAACCTTGATATATTAAGAATTCAAGTGTGATCCAAGAACTGTTAAGGGAATCTCAGTCAGTCTCCAGAGATGCTACTGGGACTGTGGTTAGAAATGCAAGATGGCTAATAACATTACTGCTTTGAATCATGGTGGATTAGATTGATAACAGCATAACCTGTTATCGCAAAGTAGGGCAGACACAGTAGGAGCTAGGACTATTTAGCAGTAGATTTTTTGGCTGCCCTAAGACAAGTGAATAGCAGCAGATTTTGTAGTCAGAAAATAGGGCACTCTTACTGCGGGGAGTCATATGGTCTACTGACAGCCATTTTGTTTAAAAGGAGATATGGCCATTGATGTTGATCTAAACAGCAATGCAGACAAGTAAGACTATGGAAATTTGGATTAAAATTAAGGTGATTTATTTTAAAAGTGTTTTCCCCTTTATTTTGTTGGGTTTTGAAGACAATATCCTCAAGCTTTCTGTAGGTATTGGTGCCTATTTCAGGTTAAAAATACCATTTAGTTGCAAACCCAGTGGATGAATACTCATTGCTTTAGTGCCTGGAAAGTTTTTTTTGTCTCATCTGCAAGGTCATATTGAGAAGTATTCCAGAAATATCTGTCTCTCCCTTCAGTGGGAAAGTGAAGATAGTGATGAAAGGATTAATGTACAAAGCCTTGCTGTACTGTTTTCTATTCTGCTTGATCTCTCATGGTCAGTAGTGCCAATAATGCTGCACGCTTTGGTTCCTGTTAGGTCTTCTCCAAGTTTGCTATTGTTTAGAGATTTTACAGTCTGTCTAAAAGTACATCAGGTTAATGCACTCTGTTCTGAAAAGAGAAGAAATGAAGATGTAAAAACATTTCAGTAAGAAGTTTTAAATTCAGTAAATGTGTTGATTTTATATTTTTAAGTTTAGCTGAAGGCGAGGACATTGGGAGGATTACATTAGAAAAATAGAATGGTCTAGCATGAGCAGAATATTAAGGGGTTCAGTTGCAAACCCTAACTCCGTAGGAAAGATTACTCTTCTTTCACTTGCTTACTTTTTGCCAAGAAGCTGACACATCCAAATAATATATTTTACTGGTGAATGTTGTAATTGGAAGAAGTTTAGATAAGAGGATTGTACACTAGATGACCTCTCAAATACCTTACCAGTCCTATTTTTTATGATTCTCCCTGTCAAATGAATTGGAAAGTATGTAAGCAATTTGACTGAAGACTCTCATAAAACCCTCAGCTTTCTGAAGTTCAATTTCCTGACTCTGTCCAGAGACACATAAATTTGGACTGAGTCTAGAACCAGATTCCCCTGAATCTGGGAGTGAGCTAGAATGGACACAAACCAGTTTAGCTACCTAAATTCCAATGTCTGTTTTCTGCAACTATAAAAGTCATCAAGTATGTGCCTTATGTTACACCTCTCAAACTTGAAAAAAGATTTTCCTACAATTCACCGAGGAGTAGAAAGCAGTAATGGATGCCGTTGTTTAATATCATTCAGCCTGAGATTCTTTGGTTTATTTTTTTGGCTTTGTTGGGGGCTTTTTGTTGGGTTTTTTCTTGGTGATATTTTTTCTTCAGTTGAAATAGGTGAAATGAATTTGTACATTTTATTTTATCCTCCTGGCTATGCCAATCAACCTGTCTATCCTTACCTACCTCCCATCCAAACGTTGTGGTTTATTGCTTTTGATAAATAGTCGATGGCTTTTCCTGAGAGTGAAAATATTGTCAAACCAAACTGAGAGGCCAGATGTTTGACAGCTCTCAGAATTCAGTCTTTAGCATGCTCTGGCCTGTGAATAAGTGCAAGAAACATTTTTTGGTAGTGCAATTAACAATTGCAAGAAGAGCTACAGCCGTCTCCACCTTCCTTGCAGACATTGTCTCACAGAGGGGTCAATCACTGTGTTTTCCTTTTTGTGAATTATGTACCGTGCTTCCAATGACAGAAAAATAATGCCCCCAAATGTCTGTAGCCATGAATCAAGCACAGCTTCTCTACATTAATGGATTACTGACTAAAAGAGCCTAGAATTGCTAGATGATTCATTTTGCTGTTCTTCTGAATGCTGAGCTTCAGTGTGTCAGTTGACCTACATACTAACCTGGGAAATTGCTCTATGAAAGGCATTCAAAGTCAGATTTTGCCTAGTTTATGTTAACAGATTTCCCTATAGATTTTTATCATGCAGTTGATTAATTTATTATTAGAACACATTATAGGCAGCACTGAGATCATTCTTTTAATTTACTTCTTGTGACCCATTTTGCCCTCCCTTTATTTCAGTACATTTTTTTCTCTGTCTCTGATTAGTAGTTTCATCTTAGATTCATAGAGTCTGCGTTTGAAAAATACATATTAGGTCATCTAGGACAACTTTTGTCATTTCTAAACCTTCTGTGTAGGTAATAGGTGGAGGCATCACCGTAGGCGTTTCTGTAGCAAGGATATGTCAGATCATTTAGCAGTGAATTCACATAACATAGCAAGGTTAATTAGACAGTTGTCCATCTTCTGCGCTTTGCTAGGTGCCTCGGTCTTGAATCAGTCATGGGGTGAAAATTCATCTGAGTCTCTAATTTGACCCATATTGCCTTTCTGAGCTATCTTGTAACGGATTTGAAGACAAAACATACAAAAGTGGCTGTAAAAATAAAAGAAGAACCCAGGGATCTGAGTAAAAATAGTATGTAGTGAGTCATTACATCTGGCTTTTCTGTGTGATTCAGGCATGTTTCTTGTCTGCCACACACTGGATCTGACTTTCACGGAGTGAACATGTCTCTAGATGAGGGAGGTGATGGTTTTCTGCCTCATGCATTACTACCAAAAAAAACCCCCCAAATCAGTTAAATTTTAATCACAAATATCTTTATTCCTGGTGAAGGGGAATGAGGCAGAAAGGTCACAATTTGACTTTCAGATCTCCAATTACATCTGCAAGGCTGGGTCTTGGTGCGTGTATGTGGGGATCATTTCACTTGCAAATTGAGCATATTTATTGATGGGTTCTACATATGTCTGCCTCTTTCATACATCTTCTTGTCCATCTCATTCCAATTTTCCTAGAATAAGGACTAGGTTTATGGACTGGAGGGGCCTAAGAGTGTTATCCAAGACCAATTCCAGTGCTACCATTTCATACAACCCCTTACTTGAAGATATCAAGCTCAAACTGAAAAGATTTTAGTTATTTCAGCCTCACAACTCCAAAATGAATGTTAGTTTTGGAGCTTCACTATGTGATGTTTAATAACCTTTTTCTATTACTCTTTTATTCCTCTGAGATTTTGCCAGTGTTGGTTTATGGTTTGAATGCTTTATCTCCTTCCCTACTATTTACTCTCTTGATGAATCCAAAAACCTTTATTTAGCAAAACTGACCAGATTATTACCTGGTGCTCTCCTCTTACATGGGCCTCCATTCACTTCTACATGTAATTGATCTCTGACTGTCTTTATGGACAGTCATGTCCATAAAATGGAACATGTCCGAAAATGGACTCCTTTTTCTTGAACATCAGTGACCGGACTTAGACATAGTGTTTCAGAGGCAACCATGCCATTACTTGTCAATTAGTTTGCAATCAGAACAAAAGTTGAGAACTAGTGTCTCATATAGTATATGGAAACAGCTTCCAAAGCAAGAATCTATACTCCTGAGGGGAAAAAATAAACAGAGACAAACCAATTTTTTTGAGACTCAGTGAAATTTTAGTAATGTGGGGTGTGTAGTCTGTTACCAATGCATGAATAGAATTAAGCAGTAATGCTGATGTGCCTTGGCACTTCTACCTTTGCTATCATTATCTAATTGTTCTTCACTGAACCCCTGAAAAGTAAATATAGTTGATTTCTTATCAGAGACACCCTAACTATAACCTAAATGAGAAATCTTCTAATCAGGCTATTTAAAATAGAGACATTTCAGAAAAATCAGTAGTGACAGAACATGGAAGAAAATGCTGTACTGAACAAATACATACCAAAATAAGAGGAATGGTGAGCCCCTTCTCTTATTTTTTTTAATTCTTTTCTTAAAACATTATTTAAAAAAATGAAAAAGCTAAAGAGTTATGAATTTTTTTTTCATGACAAAACATCATTTTTCTCCTTAAAATTGGTGAAGTGCATCAATATTGAAGCAATACGGATGATGGAAGTATGACCCTGCTATATGGGAAACCTGCACTTGATCCCAGTGCACCTTTTGACTCACCACCACTGTGTCTTTAGTCAGGCAGGAGTTTCAGTCCCTCCATCCTCTTCATGCTGGTCATGGATTTTATTGATCAGCTGACAGCAGAGGCCAGGCATGCTGGAGATGGAGAACTTCATTCCTGAGGGTTGGGATCAGGTGGTGGCTGACATCTGTGGGGTGCTTAGGAGCAGCTTCCAGACCAAAAAGGTGTTGTATTTCACTTTCCATTTCAAAAGACCCAACTCACCTCACCAGCCTTGGACCTGAGGACTCTCGGGAAAGGCAAGTTCCTGTTAGATAGGACACCTAAACAAAAAGAGATTTAAAGGTCAAACCTTGGCCCCAGCTTGGGTTTGAGGTATGACCTGGATCTAAGTGTCCTCATTCATGATTATGGTTTGCAAACAGTTCCCTACAATGATCATTTCAAAACAGCAAGGAACAAGGAGGAATGCTGAGTTCACTGGGTCAAACAAGGTTTGCTAGTGGGCTTTTTCAGGGATAGCACCGTGGGGTACTAAAATACCAAACTGGTCTAACTCAAGGAGATCCTAAAGAGCCACAGCCAGGTTGTAAATCACCTGCTTCCTGGTAAGAACAGATACTTTTGAAGATATTTCAGCATGCTCTTGGTCTTACTTGCCTTCTCACTACCATAATTCCTAGAACAGGCGGGATTTCTGTATATAGCCCAGTTTTTCAGCTAGGAAATGAAACCACAGGGTTTACCAGACCATAGAGAAAGTCAGAGCAAACAACAGAATGCTTCTGTAGAGGTCTAGACTTTGCATCATCCAAACTAATTGAAGACTGATTCAGATTGATACTAAGGATTGTTCATATAAGTCAGCAAAAGCTAAAGATAGATTAGCTTCATCCAAATAAAGGGTCTATGGATGCCAATCAAGGACAGTGCTGAGATCATGTTTGGTAAACAAGAGAAGTGTAGAGCTGGAAATCAATGGACTAAAATTGGTATGTTGGAAAGTAGGACTAACTGACAAAGAAGAAAATGAGCCAATGGGAAGTATAGCCTTTTTGGGCTCATTTGTTTGAAATTATAGGAGTGATGACTGGAGAAGGGTTGTATAGAGCAGAAAGGAGCAGAGTCATTATTCCCTTCACCTGCTGGACTCTGATAACCATCCTGATGTTGTTGAACTCTCACATATTCACTTTAAGAGATGACTGGGCAAATTGGATGCGAAGAAATGAGTTTAGCTTTTTTTGGTCTTTGTCAACTGGCTTCTGCTAAAGCTTGAACAGCTCTAGGAATAGAGGTTATACTATCTCACTTTATCTTATGTTTCCTTTCCTTTTCTACCCTTACTTTTTCTCTTTCCCATTTCTTCTTGCCATGTGCTTAAAAAAGGGATCATGCTCAGAGAACATTTGGCTGTGAACTCATCACCAAGAAGGCAGCTAAATAGCAATGCTCTAAAGAGTACCACAATGACATAAGTTTGCCAGGTCTCCAGGTGGCCTGAAAGTATGTTGTGTCTGTCTTTCTCCTACAGTGAGCATGTTTACAAGAGTTAGCTCCAAAATCAGAAATGGCAGGTTTTATCTTTGCTGTTCTTTTCTCACCCCTATGTGTATCCTGTTGTTATTCTGTTCAAGGAAACTGCTTAGGATCCAAGGAAGAGCAACAGTATTCATTTCCATCTTCTCTTACTTTTTCTTCCCTAAAGGCAGTTGTATTGAGCGTCCAAGACTCTTTGTAGGAATTATCTGCAGGAGAAGGAAACGAGGGATCCTGTTTTCCAAAGAAATTTCAAAATCTGGCAAATGTTTGCACTGTTTTGCCCCTCCCTTTCCTCCCCATCTTCCTCCTTCTCCTGGGAGCCAACATAGCTCTGACCCAAACTATCAGTCCCATGAAAGGGCATGTCTGCAAACCAAGCCATGCGATGGGCACATGCCTTGTCTGGTGACAAGAGAGAGACTGAGGCAGTGCTATAGGGAGGACTGGGCATTTCTGTGCAGCTCCCTTCCCTATTGCGGCCCCTGAGGCATCGTGGCTCCAGCTGATGTGAAACTTCTCTTCTGATTTTCATCCCTCCAGGCCAGCACCAGGAAATCAGCTGATCACAGTTGTGGCCCACCAGCTCCATGTGGCATAGGTAATTTGGGAGTCTGTAAGGTTAACGATTGCCTCTCTCCTGTTCTCTTCTACTTGAGCAGGAGAAGCAGTGACATAGGAGTCAAGAACCTCCCCCAAAAGATTTAGTTTTGGGGTAAGTGCGTTGAATTCTCACGATCTCAGCTCTTGTTTAATTCTTCATCTTGCCAACGCTTTTGTATCTCAGATCCATCAAAACAAACCTTCCCAAACTTGAGATTTTCCAGCTTCGGTCACCAGATCTCAAAAGAAAACCTGGTGGAAACAGAAGCTAAACACATGCATAAACATGAGAGACTCACAATGCGAAAGGCTGCTGCCGCCTTTGAACTAATAAGATTTCAGACCTTCTGTGCTATCCCCTCCTTTTTGTGCCAATGGAGATGTTAATGTTTGTGACTAATGTGTCGCTGCCCAAGGCTTGCATGTCCTAGTTGGACTCTATACAAGGGTGACTCTGTGTCCCAGTTTCTGGGGTGTAAACACAATTTCAGATTGAAAAAACGTGTTCAACTACCTCTAAAAACAGAAAGGTAAAAGCAATATATTTTGCATCCTGAGATAACCACCTGTGCGGGCTCTTCTCTCCCGTTGCAAGTTTGAGTTTCACAAACCCGATCTAGTGCTACAGGAAGGAAAGAAAAGCCTGTCACTGACTTCACTGGGCTTTGCATCAGGGGCTGTGTAGGTCAGATGTAAATGGTTTCTGACCTTACATACATCCACAGCCTCCATCTGGCTGATAACTTCTGGGGAAGACCAACATGAAGGAACAACCATAAAACATAAACCCAGGAAGGGGCACAAAGATGTCTAAAAATGAGGGGGTTTTATGGCGTTGTTTTTAAGATGTAGATTTACCTATTGCATAAATCCGAGAGGCACGATGTGCTGGTTATTCCTGAGCAGTGAATCACGGTGGTTCTTGAGGAGCAGCGTGGGCCAGATGCACCTGTCTGCTTGCTCTCCTCTGACTCAAAGCGGGAATAAAAACCTGATTTGACATCAGAGCTGGGGCTGGAGCATTTCCCCTGGTTAAGCTAGTAGGAACCTCTTTTCTATTGCTTTCTCTCATCTTTTTATGACACGTTGTATATTTTGGTTGTCTTGAGCATTTTTCACAAGTGTGTGCTGGGAACCTGATCCCCTGATGTGAATAAGCCCTTAGTAAATGGACTTTAACCCATCGTATTGACTCTGTCATTCTCACTCCCTATTGTTTTCAAGTCTTGAATGTAGTCCCTCATCTCATTAGCTGCATATGGCCATATGATGTTCCCTCTGCCCTTACCAACTGCAAGTACAATATAAAACTCTTGTTCTCTATTTACACACATGCTCTGAGCCAGTCTGGTTAGTCTCTTATTACAAATTAAATGAAGAACTTGCTTGGCAACCTCAGCCTGACAGAAGCTCTCTGTATTTGCATGCTTGACAGTCGACCTTCATGAAAATGGCTGTTGTTTTGGATGCACTCGGTGCATCAGCACCATTTACAGCAAGGGGAATTTTCCAGAAGAAGCTGTTTCCAGATGAGCCATCGTAGATCTCAGAAACATCCCTTCAGGGCATGTGAGATCTCTCTTGCACACAAACTTCTTGTCTCACCTCAAGTAGTTATTGGTAATGTTCATATTTTTACTAACAGTATTGCGAGCAGACAGAAGGACAGTGAATCCTGAATACACAGAAAAATATTCTACTGTTCTGGTGAATTTTATTCCAGAGCAATGGAGAAATAAATTTCTCAACTTTACTGACACACAGGATGAAGATTTCAAATACTGATGTGTCAGTTTAGCCCCCTAAAAAACCCCTTGCAGGACATTTCTTTTGAAATGGAAATACAAGGGTGCATTCCACAGTTATCTGCTGTATTCATTTGCACATCCCATAGTTATTTTTTATGAGCATATCCACACAGAGAATTATGTTTTATGCAGGAAATATAAGAATTTGTAGACATATTTAAAGCTTACTGTATGTAACCATTTCTTAACTTTCGGTAGACTGTTTTTTAAGCAGATGTGTGTTTAAATCTTATCCGAGACATTAAATCTGGATAAACTTGCCCTTAATGGTTTAAGCTGGAATTAGTGGTTATGTCTGAGCTAATAACCTGAACAGGACTAAGGTGTGGGTGTAATAACTGTCCTAACTGTCCAGACTGTGCAATTGTTAGCCTGCTCCTTGGCCTGGCTGTAATCAGGGCAAGTACAGGTAAGGATGGTTCCCAGTAAGGAGCAGGGATAAAGCCAGCCTGTGTCGGGGTGAAGACATCTGGCCACATGGGGGTGAGCCTAACCATGCCATGCTATGCCAACGGACAACTAATGAATCCTGGNAGGGGTGAAGACACCTGGGGTGTCCCCATGCCACATGGGGATGAGCCTAACCATGCCATACTATGCCAACGGACAACTAATGAATCCTGGTCCTTTTATTTACTGGTATAGATGTAGCCAGTGGATCCTTAGGAATTGTCTGGACAAAGTAGATGTCTGATGGCAGCAGCATCTCTGAATTCCTACTAATGAAAACCCTGAGAGAGCATCAAATGGACAAAATGGAGAGGGCAGCCAAAGCACAGAGGTGAACTGCATAAGCAGCTCCTGCAGAGCTGGAGACACTAATTAATGCCTCCTAATGACTATGCTCAGACTGATATCCCTTAGAGGTGCTGAGTAACAGAAACAAGTGCTCGGATGAGTCCCAGGTGCTGAACATCTCAGGGAGTTCAGGCTGCCATTGCTCAGAAGCAAGAATCGAGGGAGTGTTTCTCTGCGAGATTTCTGGCTACATCTGCACATGAAATTGTTTCTGCTGGACCAGCCACATAACTCTGTGATGGCAGATATTTGTGGTGTGGATCTGTCAGTCTGTCTTTTGGATTCCTTCACTTGCCAAAGTTCTAGAAGTGCTGATTATGTTTCCAGTTGCAATTGTTGAGGTTATCTCATGCTCCCTGGAGTGGTGAAATCAGATGCTGGATACATTTCTGATCAAATATAGCATATGGCTTAAGCAAAAGTGGACTCATACAACAACAACAAAAAAAAAAAGGACCTGGAAGTTCTGGTGGGCATTAGGCTAAGCAAGCATCAGCAGTGTACCCTGGCAGGAGGGAAGGTTTGCAGCATACAGGGCTGTGTTAACAGAAGCATAGCAGGTGGATCAAAAGAAAGTATTATTCCCCTTTACCTGGCGCTTGTTAGATCTTGTCTATTGTACTGTGTCAATTGTCTGGGTTTGGGACCCAGTACAAGAAAGATTCTGGAAAGAGTCATAGAATCATAGAATGGTTTAGGTTGGAAAGGACCTTGAAGATCATCGAGTTCCAACCCCCCTGCCATAGGCAGGGACACCTACCACTGGACCAGGCTGCCCAAGACCACGTCCAGCCTGGCCTTGAACACC
>VUYV01000046.1:5364252-5394947 GCA_008711295.1 Anarhynchus alexandrinus
CAAACAGCTTGATATCATCGGCAAACTTGCTGAGGGTGCACTCGACCCCACTGTCCATGTCGCCGACAAAGGTATTGAACAGTACAGGTCCCAATACCGACCCCTGAGGAACGCCACTTGTCACTGGTCTCCACTTGGACATTGAGTCGTTGACCACAACTCTTTGAGTGCGACCGTCCAGCCAGTTCTTTATCCATCGAATGGTCCATTTGTCAAATCCATGCCCCTTCAATTTAGAGACCAGGATATCGTGTGGGACTGTCAAATGCTTTGCACGAGTCCAAGTAGATTACATCAGTTGATCTTCCCATGTCCACCGCCGCTGTGACCCCTTCATAGAAGGCCACCAAATTAGTCAGGCATGATCTGCCCTTGGTGAAGCCATGTTGGCTGTCACCAATCACCTCCTTGTTTTCTATGTGCCTCAGCAGAGTTTCCAGGAGGATCTGCTCCATGATCTTGCCAGGCACAGAGGCGAGACTGACCGGCCTGTAGTTCCCTGGGTCTTCCTTATCTCCCTTTTTGAAAATAGGGGTTATGTTTCCCCTTTTCCAGTCATCAGGAACCTCGCCAGACTGCCACAACTTCTCAAATATGATGACTAGTGGCTTAGTGACTTGATCTGCCAGTTCCCTCAGGACCTGCGGATGTATCTCATCAGGTCCCATGGACTTGTGCACCTTCAGGTGCACAAGAAGCTTCATGGAGAGTCACCACGATGACAGAGGTTTGGAGCACTGGCCTTGTGAGGAGAGCCTGAGAGAACACGCGTTGCTTAGCCTTGAGAAGGGTTGTCTTTGAGCAGCATTATTAGCAGCCTTCCAGTACGTAAGAGGAGGTTATCAAGGAGGTGAGGCAAGGCTCTTTACTGGGGTGCACAGTGGGAGAAAGACAGATAGTGGTCATAAATTGCAACAAGCTAAGTTCAGACTGAATACGTGGATTTTTATTTTTTTTCTATCAGGATAATTAAGCACTGGAACAGGTTGTACAGAAAGCTTGTGTGATCTCTGTGCTTGGAGGTTTCCAAGACTCAACTGGACAATGTACCTGCTCTGATTTCAGTTCCTGCTTTGAGCAGGAACTTAATTTAGAGACGTCTTGAGGTCCCCTCCAGCCAGAGTGGTTCCGTAACACTATGGTTCTGCTTAAGTCACCATTTTAACTTGTGATTTAACCAGGTCAGGTGGCTGTTTCGTATTTTACTGCCATCTACGTTCCCCAGGTTTCCAGTTGTTTGGTTTTGCCTGTAACTGCAGATGTAAGAGAAAGTAATTTTTTAAAAAGTGATAATTGGTTAGAAGCGTAAAAAATATGTTTCCCCCTCTGACATACCTCTGCATTCCCCCGTTCCTGGTTTGTCCAGGTTTTTCTGTCTATGTATATAATCACATGCATACACACACACCCACTCCCCCTGCACATTGCCCACTTCAGAGGCAGCACACCTAACCAGTGTCACCTTCCTATCACCTCCTGCTGTCCTATGGGCTTAGGGCTGACCCAACCTGCTCCCTCTGCCCTTTCTTCTCTGCCAGTCCCTGAATGGAGCCTGGGATCTGAAAGCACCAGGAAAACAAACCAGGGTGTGAAGGAGCACCCCTAACCAGAGGGTTCAGCATTTCCTAATTCACTGTGCCCTCTTCTTCCCTTTGTGGGAACTGAAACAGCATGAGACAAGGCAATAGTTAAAGAAGTTTAAAACTTTGGGGTTTTCATCCATTTGCAGTGTAAGCAATCTCCTCCGTGGAGCCCTGCTGCGGGTCACTCTTTGGTCACTTTGCAGCATGGTTTGGTGCATTACCCACAGAGGTGTTTTCATTTTGGTAAGCTGCTCTCAAAGATAACCAGCCTTAGTCTCCCCTCAGCTAGACTGATAATAAGGACTAAGTGGCATTAGTCTCCTTATTGTTTCTGTATGTTGTCTCTTTGTTTTCCATCCTGATGTTAACAGCTCTGATATGCTCGGGGACACCAAATGGGTATGTTTTAGGCACCTTATTTTAGGGAAAGGTGCGATGTACGTGTCAGCTGTGTACTCTGACCCAGTTTTCTTGTTGGGAGCATGTGGATGAATGACAACGTGTCTGTCTTCCTGAGCTGAGGGCAAGGCTCTGGTGTCCCCCCCTGCTGTGGAGGTGACATGGCATACCATCTGGGCAGAGAGGCTGAACCCACCTAGAGAGAAACAATGTCCAGCCAGTATTGAACAGTGCACAAGAAAGACAAGGAAACCAAATAAGATGAAGAACACACTTCAAATGTCTTTTTTCTGGCTTAGCTTGCCTTCCTTCCTCGACTCAGGCTATTCTTGGGCACGCATGTGAGCACTGGACATCTCAAAAGTAACCCCATTTCAAATGTGAGCAATTTTAGGATTTTTTTTCTGTCCAGGCTTTATTGCGTTTGGCAGTAGATAGTAGCACACTGGTCCAAGCTCTTGGCTTAGGACTTGATTTGCATTTCTAGTACACAGGCATTAATTTTTAGCCTTCATTGGATCCCTCAGGAACCTCATCTTTTCCTATTTATTCAGAAAATGCAAACCACAAGCACTTCCCCAGTACAAATGTAACTCATTCTAAATCTCTGCTAATTCCACAAGACACCAGTTTTACTAATTACTACCTTGATTAATTAAAGTGGAAATAATTTAAGATGTCATTTACTTCTGACTAGGAAGGTCATTTCAATTTGTTTTTTAACTGACTTTGAAATATAAAATTTGGTCAATCTCTTTCTATTAATCAAGGTCATGTTGTATGTTGTGAATTTCCCTTTCTGATTACCTATTCAGTAGGATCGTATGGTTGTGTTTGTGATTTCAGCAATAATGGGGACTGTTACCTAAGGCCCATCCTCCTTTCTAAAGGACTCAGCGAACTGACATTATTATTCTGCCACCTATTAGTGTAGGCTTTCAAAAGACCCCAGTCTCTTCAGTCCCCAGTTCAGCTCCTCAGAGCTGCTTAGCTCTTTTTAAAGAATTTATCTAAAATAAGGGTTTACTCAGGGATACGAGGAGGACTGTCACCATCACATTGCTTGTGTATGTACGTACAGATACATTCAGTGATGGGATCAACAATTTAGGACTTTTTTGTAGGTTGTCTATCCTGCAACTCAGGTCTGAGAACATGTGGTTAGTCCCTGGGAGTGCTGGTCCAGCTCAACCCCGTTGCCGACACGTTCTGGCTGCTCTGGACATGTGTGTATGCACATCAACATGCTTAATAGCCAAGGCTAATCTCTCTTTATCAATGGGACTATTGACATACACCCTCCTTATAAAAATTTAAAACAAATGGTGCAATGAGGCCATTAGCAATCTGATCCAAAGCCCCTTAATATCACGTGGTCAGACTCCCTCTGATATTTGTGGGCTTTGGGTCTCCCCAGTGTGTTTTATCCTGAGAGGCTGGTGTTTTAAAGAGAGAAGTGCTTCAGTAGTCCCTCCGGTGGTGCACTGTGAGAGCATTAGGGTAGCAGCAGCATTTTGACAGCAACAGCAGTTCTGTTGAAGTATCTCTTATGTACTTTGATCACAGTGCTCAAAGGATATGTTGGCTTTGGTCTTATCTCTTACTCTCTTCCACATAGGCCTTAAGTGAAGGGTTTAAAGCAGCCACCACTGTCTGTTTAACAGGAATATTTTCTGAACTGACTTCTACAGGATTTTAAAAATTATTATTAAACACTGGGAATATCTTATTTGACAGGTCAACAGATTATTGGGTTTTGGCTTAAATATCAAAAGGACAATCCTTGGCACATTTCAGCACACTGGGGAAATGCTTAAAATTCACAGCAAATAAAATATTTAAAAGCTGATTGTCTAATGTTCTGCAGGGAAACCGATGGGAGGCACGCTACAATCCAGCACTGTGTTTTAGCTGGATTTGTATCTTCTCACTTACTGATCCACTTTCACAGAATGTCTGTGGAAATATTCCAACATTCCAACTTCAGCAAACATGAGGGTATCTTAGACTCCTCTATCTCTGTCCTCCTGCTTCCATGGAAATGTCCTCTGATGGGTAAGGTGTGCAAAGACCGGCCCACCAGGCTCTGCCTGTCTCGCTCTTCCCATAGTCCAACAGGCCACTACTGTGGTCTTTGCCAGCAGCCTCCTGTTAGAAAACATCTGAGTCAACTGAAAAAAAAACAATGAAAGAAGTGGGACAATTCCCTGCTAATTTGAATTGTTCAAGGTCCACTGACTTCTACAAGCCTGGGACAATTTACTTCAGCTGAGGATCTGCCTTAACATTAGATTTTAACAATAAATCATCTCTTGAAGCCTGTTCCACTGATCTTTACGGGAAGTTTGCCATTGCCTGTAGTCCTTGGCAGCTGGACTGGAGTTCAGGCACATTGGCCAAGATCCACAAAAGCACTCTTGTTCTGGACTCCCATTAATTTCAGTGGGACTCAGGCAGTGAAATGCCTTTATGGATCTGGGCCTTCATTCCAAAAATCCTGAGAATTCGATGAAGTTTATTTAGCACACACTATCCTCAGAGACTGCGGGTCGTTCCATTTGTTTGTCAAAGCCAGTCATTCTTTCACACTGCTAATATACAAATTAATGGAATTAATGGACACATTCCTGCTGGTATCACTCAAAAGCGTCTTTAGTTACCATCGCTGACTCTTCTGTTAAAAGCACAGAACTTGGCTTTTGGCATAAAAGATGGGTCAAACCTCGGGAACAGAAGGGCAAAGCAAGACAAGGTGACAGATGAAGTGCCATCCCTGCAGGAAATCTAGTCAGAGATGCCAACAACACATGTACTTCTGCCATACAGTGGGAGAGAAGTGTCTTTATGGTTGATGTGTTTCTTAGGCACACATTCTTATTAAACGTGATAATTTCTGCTGATTCATGGTATATACAGAAGGTTTCTCTGTACAACTGTTCCCACTGTGTAATGAAGCAAGACCCGACTGTGTAATGCAGCACAGTGCAGGGATGCATTCAAAGGGATCAAAGAAGGAAAGTGGGCTTCTGGGTAAACTGCTGGGCTAGGAGTCTGGGACCTGGCTGTAGCTCAGGGCTTTACCCCAGATTCATTACAGCCATTTTAACAGGGAGAGGTGCAAACAGAGTAGAGAACCCTGTTCATTATGTTCATCACTGCATCAGCTCTTCCTGGCTTTGGATCCCTGAGTCAGTGTAGGAATGTCACACATATCACAGAGAAGGGTTACAAAAAATAGAGGTTTCCTTTTCCTGGTTCAGCTAGCCCAGCTCAGGTCCTTCAGACTAAAGGAGAAGTGGAGAGCTTTTACCTTTATGGGACTGCCATGCAGAGATATGATGCATTCACTTACTGCTGTATGAGGCATCCCAGGGAGAAGCAAATGAAAGATACCCCGGATCATCTCAAGTGGCACTGGGTAAAAGCCCACACAGGCAATTGAAAGGAGCCCATTGCGTCTACGGATCCATTGTTGTCCACGTCAGTAAAGTCAACGCAGCCCAGATAGATAGTAATTCAGCTTACCCTAGAGCGGACAGCTGGTGTCTGGCAGTCTGGATCACTCCTCAGGCCCCATTTGCTGTATTGACTGAATGTCTTGGCTGCAAAAAGAGCTTAAGATAGCCGATATTCAGTCATACACCTATGTGGATATATATGTTTCTTTACTCTTGAACTGATTTCCACCCAACGCAGCATTGGCTTTTTCCCAGAGTAGCAGGTTGAGTTCAAACCACAGGCAGAATTTCAGCTATGGGTCCAAGTCAAAAAACCCCAAACCCATGCCAAGAACTTACCTTTCTTTGCAGCATGGGTATTTATACTGCAGTATCCTATCTACAGTAGCTGTGGAGCATCTGAGGGAGCTGAGGTTGTTTAGCCTGGAGAAAAGGAGGCTGAGGGGAGACCTTATCCCTCTTTGCAACTATCTGAAAGGAGGTTGTAGCGAGGTGGGGGTCCATCTCATCTCCCATGTAACAGGAGATAGGACAAGAGGAAACAGCCTCAAGTTGCACCAGGGGAAGTTTAGATTAAATATTAGGAAAATTTTTTTCACTGAAAAGGTTGCCAAGCATTGGAACAGGCTGCTCAGGGAAGTGGTTGGGTCACCGACCCTGGAGGTATTTAAAAGATGGGTAGATGTGGTGCTGAGGGACATGGTTTAGTTGTGGACTTGGCAGTGTTAAGGTTAACGGTTGGACTCAAGGATCTCAAAGACACTTTCCAACCTAAATGATTCTATGATTCTATAATATAAAAAAAGAAAAAAAAAAGAAAAAAAAAGAAGATCTCATAGGTTCTCACAGGTGCTAGGTTCTTGTTTGATTTTAGTGCAAACACTTTGTTTGGGTGCACAATTTCTCTTTTGGAAGCGTTAAGTCAAGGAATAAGGACTTTCAGGTAGACTAGGTGGGACAGTGGCACCAACCAAAAGATGCACTCAAAAGACTTTACAGCCCACATCAAAGACAAACAACAGAAGGAAAAGAAAGATGGTGTTGGAGAGGAGAGTCTGGCAAAACAGGAAACTAGAGGTAGTGTTTCGAGACGCATCAAAGGCAGGGGATGGAGAAATAAGAGAGCCTTAGATGAGCCTGGAAGGAAAGAAATGTTAAAGTTTTGGGTTTCAAGACAAGGCAAGGCACCTCTCTAAACCTACTGGTACAACAATATAATGCAACACCGAGAGGTACCCGGTTCGAGTAAAACTGCTTGAAAGCGTGCGCATAATAGCCCGGAAAATCACACAAAGAATGGTTTGTTATGAAAGAAGGTCTGTACTGAGTGAGATTAAAGAGCTGTCTGGCCTGTTTGACCTATTATTATTTTCACTGATACCCTAGATGATGGAACAGGAAACCTGCTTAGGTAGTTTGCAGGTGCCACCAAGTGGGGACTGACCAAACACACTGGTGGGTAGGAGTCACATTCAAAAGAAGTTATCTGGGAACTTGAAGTGAAAATGGTCAAATTACAGTGTAGTAAAGGTTGCAGATATCGCCCCTGGGCAGACAGACTCAACTGCACAAATAATGGTGGGGGAAAACAGATCTGCAGGAGAAGTTCTGGAAATTATAGCGGGTAAGAAACTGACCTTGACTAAGTAAACAATGCTCTTACAACAAAGGCAGACACAAAAGGACAGTGGTTCAGTATTTGTATGACCTCATTCCAAGTTTTATGAGCACCACATGTCAACAAAATTGGGCTAGCTGGAGAAAGCCCAGAGGAGAGCAATAAGCTCAGTTAGAGACATTGCACTAATAACATACGTCAGAAGATGGGCAGGACTGGGGTTGCTCAGTCTGGGGAAGACTGACAAGTGTCAAGCAGCGTTGTTCAATATATAAGATTGCTGCAAAGATAGTCCGTTCCCCATGTTCATTCCGCATGGGACATGATGCAGTGCAGGAATATCTCAAAGAGAATCTTGGTTTAGAAATTAGGAAAATGTTTTTAGCAGTGAGTCTAGCTAAACAAGCAAAGAGAATGTGAGAGGTTAGGAAATGTCTCTTCCAGGAGGTGCTGAGTTTGACAGGCATCTGTCCAAAAGAGATGACGATTTCAGCCTGGGACTGCCAGCTGCGTGCCCCCTCCAGCCCCATATCACTCTGATTCTACAGGGCTGTGACAGAGGGATGTCAGAACAGCTCAATGCATGCTCATCAGTAGAACTTGACAGCCCACCAACATGGGACAGTATCACAGGCTGCCCAAGGATTTGTCTGCATATGGGAAACACAGCAGGCAATTCTGGAAAGATCATGAAACTTTAAGAAACTTGCATTCATTTTCCTTTAAATTTCACTTTCTGTTTTCTGTTGGTTGGTCTATTTGTAAGCACAGTGCTCCACATGGACCAATGAGGTTGTGGCCCACAGTCTGGTTCCACACTCGCGAATTGCCTCTTGGTTGGTTATGGCTGTCATTTCAATCCGTTCCAAGGGAGTTGCAGGTAGGCAGCTATAGGTATTGCTTGCTGTTTGCCTTGACTGAGGAGGACCTTGTTATCTGCAGGGGCAGCGCAGGGACTGAATGAGGCTGTCTCAGGGAACCGATTTGTACTAGCCTTTTCTTTGTCTCATACAGGGTTAGCTCTGCTGGCCATTGCAGTGGGATGGCTAAAGGTGGTAGTCAGGCACTCACTCCCCAGCCACTCTTTGCCAGTCCGCATATGGGAGAGAACAGTGAGTTTCTCTGAGGACTTCTTCCACCATACTGCAACCCATGATATGAGACAGGACACTGAAGTGTGCGTGCTGTATCTTCACCTTGGGGCACTGTAGTTTGTGGCTGTGTAATGACAGTGAGTGTTGGACTGTTACCTATTTCCCTCACAAGGCTGATAACTGTAACAAGCCAGATGGCCCTCTGGAGAGGAGAATTTGAGCTAATGAACTGCTTGGCTTTGGTTGGGGCTGGCTTTCCTTCCTCTCACGCAGTGAAGTTCTGTTTCCTTAAAGCATGCAAAATGGTATTCTGTCCTGCAGCCACCGTGATGTTCAGGGGAAGCACAAGTGTATCTGTGCTGAACTCATTTTCACTTCCCACTGTTCATGTCCTGGCTTCTGGAGGCAGGTGTTTCCAGCACCCTGGTAGCTAGGTGCCATATTTTGCATGTGCTTGCTTTTACTTCAAAATAGAAAACAGTGATGGAGAACACCTGCTTTGTACCATTTCCTAACAGACAGTTCTCCAAAGTAAGGATTGCCTTTCTGTTTGATGCCAGTTAGCAACCTTACAGCCTGTCCCAACAGACACCAGGGCTGGTTTGGACATGTTGAAGACAACCTCTTTCATTCAGAAAGCTTACCCTTGAAGGTCATGCAGGACTACAGCCAGGAAATAATTTAAGCAAATACAGAATGGTGCCTGAGCTTTATCAGTTGCGTGGATAGACACAGCTTTGCTCCCAAATGTCGTTCCAGCATCTTTTGTATCTTTCATGTTCTCTGTGTCACCAAAAATATCTACAGGTGCTCAGTGCTGCATAAAACAATGTCAAACAGCAGTGGTACTTACCTAAACTTCGGTGTTTAAATTTATATTTAGCAAATTGATAGGTGTTTTAAGCATATATGTACCAAATGAGCAACTTAATCTACCTCATAAGGGTCATGCTAAGTTAGGCAGTAAATTACAAAGAGATTTTAGCATCCATTCAGCATGTAAAAGCACAAAATATCTTTTGATTTTGCTTAAATATAGTCTGAAACATCCAGGTTTTGGTGTCTAGGTTTAAAATCTTGGATTGTTAAAAAGAAAGCATTTTAAATTCTTTTTTTTTGTCTTTTTACTTGGTTGGCTTACATCTCTGTGTCTACTTGTATGTGTGTGAACTGTGATGGTGAACGATGGAAGTATGCTTTCCTAAGAGGCAATGATTAGCTGTTCCAATGCAGCAATGAGTGATAGTGCTACTGTTATGCCAAACATGAGGAAAAGAAAGCCAGTACAAACAGAACTCCACAGTTTGAGAAGTACTTATTTACATTTTTTCAATGACAGGACAATGATTTTCTCTAGCTGTTACTTTATATTTCGTTCTCCCCAATATATTCCATTTTAACATCAGATACATTTTTACCCAGTGTAATTCCAGGGCAGTCAAGTGTCAGCTTCAACATTTAAAGACAGAATTAAGGCTAAGTAACTACAAAAGGAGAGAGCTGAAGGATAAGAAAGAGCGAAAAATTGAGATATGGATGCTATGGACAACAGAGCTCTTTTGTCCAAAAATTGATTATTATTTAGAGGAAACTGCAGTTCTTGTTTGCTCGGCGTTTTGTGTTGGTCACATCTTGTTAATGGTTGAATTTTAAGAGATGCAGTTATTATTGAATCCCAAATTATTGTAAAGAAATACAATTTGACAGATGAAGTGTACAAGCCAACAGCATGATGGAAGAACAAAACAAAGGACTTAACAGAAAACAAGACCTGGCAAATTCAGAGTACAGCACTCATTAGCTTGGTAGGATTTTGTAAAGTGATTGCAAGCAGTGGAGCTAATCCAAAGGAATATATGCTCTCTCAAATTAAAGATAGGGTAAGGATCACTGAGGAATACCTTGTGCATGATTTGAGGGGCCTTTATAATTTACCTAAAACTAACAAGTTTGAGTATTGGCCAATTTAACAACCTCAGAAGTATAAAAAGTTTCTGGTTTAGCTCAAGTACAGCACGGAATTGAATTATTTTGCTATCTCTTGTCAATCCAGCAGTTTCCTTAAAAGCTGTGTACATGGATCTGCCTTTGATTCACTTCCTAATGAGATAAGACAGAAAGGCTAAAAAACCAAATAAGTACTCAAAATTGGAATAACATGAATAATTTCCCTACATCACCTATATGCTCAGTTCTAACTGTGTTGAACAGAAAGCCCCTGACTGGCAAGGATAATACACCCATAATCAAGCTCAGGCCAGTTACAGAGGCCAATAATAGAGCTCTTTATTATTAAGCTTTGGTGAGTTTGTTTCCAGCTGGTGTTCGCATTACCTTTCAGGTGTCCTTGCCTGGGCCACATTCAGCTCTCATTGTTTAAAAAGCACTGGGTGGTCGAGGTTGTCACAGGTCAGGAACTGAATTTGGACAGGTTTCCCTGAACTCCTGCCACATGCCTTAAGTCTAAATTACACCACTTGAAGCACTATGGAGATATTGGTGAGTCCATCTATGTTTTCTTTGTGGTTGTCACCAGAGCATGAAGGGTGTTCTTGGTACTAAAACCAAACCCAATTGATGGTACAGGAGTATAAGGGAGCCTAAAGTGACAATATGCTTAATTCAGACACTGTAGATGAATGCTTAAAGCTACCCAGGTTGAGTCTCAGCCCAAGGCTGTTCACTTCCTAATCTACTGGTATGGGCCTTTCTTTCTCCAGGGTGGCTGTGTCCTGCAGTGGCCACCTACACTCAGGCTAGGAGTGCCACTCAGGTTTTTTTTGGACCTCAATACAGACCAAGTGGGATCCTCAGGGAAACTGAGTCCATGAGGGGAAATTGAGGACATCAGACAGAGATTTTCCCCCCTGGCAGGGAGACGGAGTCAGAGGCAGTGAATATCTGTCCAGACCTTCTCAACAATATCCCAGGAGAAGGGAAGCACTTCACCTCAAAGGAAGACTTTTCTTCCATGGGATAGAAAAGCTGCCTCCCACATCCCTGCAGAGGGAAGGGTTATTGAAGTCTGGATTGCTGTAAGACTGATCCTTGCTCTCCTGCCTATGGAAAAACTGTAGACATGACTATATACAAGTTTTCATCTCAGTCTTAGTTTTAACTTGTAGCTTTCCTGTACACAGTAGATAACACCAGAGTTTCTAGCAGGCATTACATTTCTTGTGGACCATGTATAGGGAATCATGCACTAGAATATGAAATGATCAGATTTGCTGACTTATGGTCAGTCATTTGTGCAATTTTCATCCCAACGCAATAGCACAGGGTCTTTAACAAAGCAAGATAGGTCAGTTGCCTCAATTTGTCAGAAAATGGTTTGGAAACTCTGTCAGGTCTTGTCTGTGACCTGCAAGAGTCAAAGAAGCAGACTATGTTGTGTTTTCAAATTGGCATAGCTGGTGATTCAGCCAGGAGCAAAATAAAATTCACTTCTGTCACAGTCTTGCAGGACTGTCAGTGCATTTACCAAGGTAAATTTGGAGTCACCCCATAAAGCTTAAGTGGCTACATCAGTGACTAGCAGGGGAAAGAATAACGCACCCTTCTTATTAGGCATCTAAGGAAAAGGGTTAGCAACTTCGTGATTTGCCAATTGACTTTAGTCAATCGGTATGTTTTTTCCTGTGCAAAAAATTGAATCTTACTAACAATAGCTCATCTTTTCTCAATTAGTTTTTGTTACAACAGGCAGCCTGGTTGCAGAAAAAAAGAATGCTGTGAAAAATCTTTGTTTCGTTAGTTAGAGGACTGTTCAGGTATAAGACACTTATGAAACCATTCCCCAGGGTGGAGCTCACAAAATGACAGCATTTTCTACAGAAGGCAGAGATTACACCCCAGAAGTCAACGCAGCCTTTCTAAGCAGACCAAAATTGCAGTGGGAAATCTCTTTTCCCTTCCATGGACAGTTAATAAACAAGAGTGAAATTCGCTCGGGTAATGTGGTTATTTACAACACAAACAAATATCCCTGCCTCCCCACTATATCCAGAAGAAGGGCTGGTCAGTAAAATCAGTGGAGTTTAGGGTGCAATTTGCCTTATGCTAAGCCTCCTACATTTGGTCCCCATTGACTCGGTTTTTGATTCACCAGTGGAGGTTTGCACAGGGGCTCAGGTGTGACAAAGCTGGGATACCGAAGTTATGTCAGCTGTGTCTGTATTTCCCAGCAGCACGGTAATGGGTATTTTGAATATACTATGTAGAGAGATGGCATCTGCATCTACCTATCCTCAGAAATAGACCTGGCATTGTCAGCCTGTTCTTGAACGCTCTGTAGCTCTCCTAGATTTGGGGAGGAGTTTTTGCGTGTGTTAGCTCCATTGTACAGTGACCCCGCAAGATCTGCTGTAAGTGCAAAGGCATTTCAGACATAATTAGAAAGTTTTGCCATGGGCTAAGGTGGGCTTATTTCCCTTCACACTAAGAGTTTATCGGCTTTAGGGCGAGCTGTGGGTGGAATTCTGAAAAGGTCAGCAGTGTAGCAGTGAGAGTGAATCACTTTTATAGCCAAATAAAGACTGACAGTGACCATGGAATGATGCTTCCCATCCGTGAAGGAGGGTAGTGGCCCTAGATGTGCTGCTTTGGTAGGGATTCATTCTGAATCCATCTTTGCAATAGTGGAGGGTTGCTGTGGCTTTGCAGTGCAAGCAAGGAAGGTAGAATACGTAAGGAGGAGAAGGTGGACTATAGTGAGGACCATAATGCTGCAGAGACAGGTAGAAATCTCTCTTGGAGTAACCTGGGGGGACCACAGATGTAAATAAGTAGACGCAAACTGAAAAAGTCGTCAGAGAAGAAATAACCAATATGTCTGCTTCAACTGCCCTTCTTCCTGGCACACCAGACCAATACCATTGCTGAGCCTGACTCTGGCTTCTGGGCTTTGTCTGTGGCTAAAAGTGAATGGCAGGAGTTCAAAATCATTTTACCTTTACAGTAGATCCAACAGGATCCTTTTTTAATTTTACTAATATTCAGTCCATCTTTATAAATACATAAAAAAGGTTAAATAAAAATGTTAAAAGCATATTGCTAATAGGCATAGCATGTGCTTTATACACAGTACGATCCCATCACATTAGAAAATCTGTTGACCTCTTAGACTCTTAACTGTCATAACCACTGACCAACCATTTATTGATGGTCATTAATCATTTATTATCTCTGCCTGAATTGTTTCTAAATGTTCCAGTAATATAAATTGTTCTTTCTCTCAAAATTCAATAACGCAGCTGAGCTTTACCTGCAGTGCTCTCTTTGCCCAGCATTTAATATGTTTAAAATCCCCTCTGAGTAAAAATTTCTGTAGAAAGTCATTAGAAGGAGAGTGTTCTTTACCACAATAATCCCCCATGCATTTATCTCTGTTAATTGAGCTACTTTTCTAGACAATGCAGTAATTATAGTTCATTGAAGAGCACCGAAGAACTTTGCCGTTAATTTACCCTGACATTTTCTCAATCAGTGTGCAGTCTCACCAGCGTAATAGGGGGCTTCTCCCTTGAATCACAGGGCAGAGGTATAAGCTGGGTTGTCGTGTCAGTGCTGGGAAGTGACATTTTTTGCATAGGATCATTTTTGCATGATCCCTTCCCTCCATGCAGGCACAGCCCAGACAGACCACGCAGAGCAACGCGAGGGCCACGGCTGGGAGCCCACTCTGTGGTTGTGCGGCACCTGCCCTGGCCAGCACCTCTGCGTGTCAAAGTAATAAAATAAGTGCAAAAAAAATGCTCTTACTATTTTATCTTGTGCTTTTCAAGATATGAGACTTGTAACTGTATTGACAGGCTAGGACCTGTTATGTTGTGAGGCTGAGTGTGTACTTTGGGTTTGCTTTTCATGTAAGACAAATGCAGTCAGCAGGGCTTTGTTTCTGCATAAGGCAGTGTTTGGACCTCCGTCGTTTTGACTGGTGAGTGGGCAGGGAATCATATTCAGCAAGTGCAGCGTGTATGGCTTCCTCAGCTTGGAGGTGTTGTCTTTCATAGCTCAAAGATATCACAGATGAACATTAGCAAAACACGAAAATCAGCTTAGTTGGAGTGCAGAAACAGGATATGGGAACACGACTTTACGTTACGAGCTTTCTGAAATGTTAAACAAGTGAGTGGGTTTTTGCAGTGATTAGTTTTCCAGGTCTAATAATTTATTTAATCATTAAAGCTGCTTCTTCTCCTAAGTTATGCAATTCTGGATATAACTTCTGGAGAAAAGCCATCTGTTTACTTATGAATAAATAGTCACCTCCTAACCTATCAATAGTGAATACTTCTTAAAACACTTATTTGAGCAATGTGCATGCATGGAGGCAGGTTTACCAAGTGTATAATGCATGAGAGTTTTAAGGGAGAGAATAGATAAATTAAAGTAGTAACAAAATAATTTTCCAAGTGAATAAGGTAGGGACCACAAAAGTCATTGCTATTTACCCGCATCACTTCAAAACACATGCCCAGTATCAGACGCTTTTCTCATTAACACAAAGGAAAAGCTCCAAAGAGGAACTCCAGACTCCAACTGGGAGCTGAAGCCTGATTAAGGACAGTGATGGCTGAAGGTTATTGTTTCCTAATGGACTATGTGATAGATGCTGAGCTGGATCCAAAAAGCTAAGATTAAGCACAGTTGGCAGTGTTGGTGACCCATAACTCCAGATGCAAGTCAGAAGGGATGTTTGAATCTGGATGTTGGCTTGGACCACTATGAATGCTGGAAAAGTTCTCTGCAACCTGTTGATCCCCTTGGCAAAGGGATGGAGCAAGCTCTCCATTAGTGCTGATCTTTCTAACACCAGGATTATACTTAGTATGAGGAAGCTGTGCTGTGGTTTCTACTGCTCCCTACATACCCTGCTAGCACTCATCCTCACCTTTCACTGATGTTTGCTTGGGTAGCATTAGCGGCCGACTCTTTGTCCTTGGAGAAATGCTGCGATTCCTCAGGAGAACAAGGCAGAGACACAGCTGGGCCCCTGATCCTGCAGAGCCTCAATGAGTTGTTCTGTGATCAAGTGGGTAAGCTATTTGCTTGCAAAGGAAGCTGGAGAACCTTGCAGAGCTATCATCCTGCCAGATGGGCCAGATCTCACACAGCTGCTATTGCTTTGTAAGCTGGGAGCTTTCAGCCCCGTGGTGATTATGTATTGCTTGAAATTACTTTTGAGTGGCTCTCAAGATGTTTCCATCAAGGTTGTCATCTTAACGGACAAGCTCAGACACAAGAGAAAGAAGCTAAAGCGAGCCAGGCAATGGTGAAGGCTGAGTTCACTTCACCAAGCTTTTATAGTCATCCTGACCTCCATACAAGTTCACCTTTTCAACTTTTGTCTGCTGAGGAAAAAGCTATAGCCTTCCTCTTTTGAACTTGTTTAAGTGGAGGGAAAGTTGGAAAGACTCTTTTTTCCTTTAGCCAGAAACAAGCCAAGCCCATCAATGCTTGACGATAAAACCATACTTAACATTTGTTGTTGTTGTTACCTGCCAGGTCGTGAATCAAATCTCTGCTTGCCACTCATTTCGTCACAAAGCTGACAACTTTTACCCACTCCACTGTTACTCTGTGAAGGGCAGTGCAGAGATCTGAAATTTACTGCTGAAATTTTTAAGGTGAAAGTAGGTATGATTTAATTAATTGCTCTGGCTACTGTCCTTTTAAGCTGCATCTTGGACAGGATGCTGTTGAGATACCCTTCCTGGATCCCATTTTGTAGCTCTTTACCCTTCACCTCTAAACAGTAATGTGCTTATAAATGAGATATGTCAGGAAAGTTGTAGTGGTGCATTGCAATTTTAAGCAGCCTTTAAAAACATATTTTCTAATCAGATACTAAGCAAAGGGACAAAAATAGTACTATGAATCTGTGATGGTTTTGTAATTGTAACATTTTAGCTTAGAAATGAGAAAAAAGCAACTCTAATGAAATCATTTTGCTTCATTATACTTGGTAATTTGGCCTTTGCAATTAAAAAAAAATGCGGAGTGGTGTGTTTCGTACCTTTCTGGTATGAAAGATTAAAAGCTTCATGAACATGTCTGTAGGTAGCGTTATAGTGAGTTTCAGCTGATGAGCATCTCCCCATGTTCAGTCTGACAACTGAAAATGTAATGGGCTCTGAAGCTGCCATTATGTTCCATCATGTCAATGATCCCTAGATTAAGAACTGGCACAAGCGCGCTGAAGAGCCCTAAAGGAGCTGTAATAGCCTATCTTGTCAGCAGTCAGATGCTGTCGATTAAAGCGAGAGAGCACTGAACTGCATGCACTCCCTTCCAGTCCTGTGCTCTTTCACCTTTTTTAAGCTGGGAAGCTTGTCAGCTTTTGGAAATATGATGCTCAGTAACTGTTGGTAAAAAATGGAGGTCTCTGTCATAACAACTTTTGTGGGCCAGCTTGGGAGAAAACTGTTGCTAAGTGTGGTGGTGGTTTCTCCATTGCAAATGCATTTGGCTGTGATCACTAGATCATTCCGTTGCCATAATGTGTCCAACTCACCCTTCCTTGGTCAGATCACTGGGCTGTTGACTAATGGGGTTGCCGGTGCCAGTCCTTGCTTGCTAGGTCCATTAGTCAGCCTGCCCACATGCAGCTCTGCTCCTGCTGGGGTCTACTGGAGGCACCAGAATATGTGATGAAACTGAAGATGATCTCCAGTGCCTGATCCAAGGTTGGTCTGTACAGAGCCAGTTCAGGTGTTTCTGCGTGGAGCTGCTGCAATGAAAGCCCCATCAAGTGGTGAGCAGCAGTGGTCTTCCTATACGTAACCTCTCTGCACTGTGCTCCCAGTGTTGTCTCTGGGAAAGTTAGCAGCACGACACTGCAGGGCAACAGGCTCTCTACCTTTGTATGGTGGTGCATATTCACCTTTGCAGTCCTTTAGGACTGCGGGGACTGGAGTGGTCAGTGGCTTTAGAGGAACTGATCCAAATCCTGCAGGGCTGGAGCTGAAAGCTAATGAGTCCTGCTGGACGCAGACTGATTCCGTATGGAGACAGATGGATGTCTTTGCAACTTGACTCCATGTCACCACTTCTTTCTGTTCACCCAGTTATCTGAACCACCATTATCCTGGGTAACTGAGAGTTGGTCTTTAAGCTAATAACCTCTATGTCATTACATTTGCAAGACATTTTTGGGCTTAACATAAGAAATTAGGTGAAATAGCAATTACTCACTTAAAGTTTTTAACGGGAACCACTTTAGACTTTTGTAACAAGATAACATTTACCTTTTGCCACTACTGACCTGGAGCAGATCCAGCCCAATGACCTACGTGGGAAAGCATCTATATCTGTTGCTGAGTATCTGAGCCAGACGTTCCCTAGTAAGATGGATTTACAGTCCTTAATCCTGCAAATAAATCCAGAAAAGCAGAGTTTTATGACCAGGCTTGTACTTGCTGAAGTCTGTGAGGTTTCTATGAGAAGAACCAGGGACCACAGTCAGGGCTTTCAGGAAGAATAGTTTACACAAGTCAGGTAGATTCAGAATACTGCAGAGCACTCTATGATCCAGATCTCAGGGTTTTCAGGCACAGAAAGTCAGGACTATGCACTGCGGTATCAAAGTTTGATCTTTGCCATTCTTATCTTAGTAAAAGCTTAAATCTGTCCTGTCCAGCCTAGTTCACAGGCTAATTTTGATTTCTCGTCACATCTTCTACTTGCTCCATTTGCTCTTATGGATCAGGTAACTGAGCCACGATCTCCTCCTCTCCTCTCNCAGTGGGAAAATAATTTCATTCCAGATTCACAGCAGTTACATTTGTAATCTCTTTTTTTTTAATTCTCTAATTTATGAGGTACTATTAAATTAATGCTACCTCCATTAATCTAGTATCACTTAGACTCTGTATTCCTTGGAGAAGACAAGAGAAAAATTTTAAATAAGAGTCATTCTATCATTACTGTATGTTTCCTCATAGGCATAGGCATGAACTTCAAGCTCCGAAAGGATACTCCAAAGCCTGTTACAGAGGGAGAGAGAGAGACATCTTTCTGCAGTGGGAAATCCAGTCCACCTGTCTTAGTGATCTGTGCCACTTCTTCGTGTTAAGATGTTTGCATATTATTTCCAGTCAAAATTTTCTGACCAGCTTGAGATCTCCTTTTGCATTTTTCTGATAGATTAACATTTCCTATTTTGTTTCCTTTTCTTTCTTATGGCCCTCAGTTAGCTCCAGTATGCCCTAGAAACCAATACACGTGTACTCCCCTTCACTTCTCTCAATCAAAATCATGTAGGAATTACATAAGAGAGGTAACTATGGTTATAAAAAGAGTCCTTCACTCTGAAAGAAGGAATCTTACACAGTTTTCAGTACAATAGGATTGAAAGACCTTGTTTTTTATATCCAATCATTTGCTGCTACACTTTATAGACTCCAAATCATAATCATGCGACATGTTTTTGTCTCCATTACCCCTTCTGTAAGACCATGCCAATTTTGTAGCCTAAAATTTTCATGGCCAATATTTACTTTTTTTAAATTGTTGGGACAGGATACTCTCCTAACCTAAACAGCTTCTTTTTCTTTTCAGTGTTTCTACCTGAATCATTATTTTCATCTCTCTTGTTTATGGGGATTGATAGTTTCTTGTATCAAATAATGCAGGTTCTGTCATGTTGATGTTTATAGCTTTCTGCAATAAGACGGGTACATATGAAATGCCAGGATTGCAGTGTCAGTGCAAGGAAATGGTTCTGAAATACTGTGGACTTCTGTATGAGGTACACAATCCTGTCTCTGTGCAGTCTAAAAATTCAATGTATTAAACGTCTTCATCCCCACACAACCCCCCTGTCTCCACAATAGGTGACAAAGCGCATTGTCCACACTTTGCAGATGGGAACGCAAGGTGAAGGTTCAAGTCACAGAGGTAGTCTCCAATGGGCCAGGCAGCTTCAGCACACAAAGGGCTTGGTGGCTGAGATATCCTCCCTCCCTTCTGAAGTTTTCATAGTTGCTTAAGGGATTTGATTCTCAGTCTTCATTAAATTAAATGGGATGAGGGCATTCAGACATCTGAAGTTGCTCTGAAAATCTCAGCTGTAAAAGACAGCTTATTAGGCCTTTTCCCCCGGATCTTACAAGCAGAAAAAGAAGATCCATTGTGAGTGAAAGAGAGAGGCCAGTACATCATAATAAATAAGAGAAATGGCTACTACTTTGTAATTCAATTGTAACTTCGTATTAAATTTAATAATGCATACACTTTAACTTCATTTTGCTCTTATTAAGAGAAAAGAAATTGGCCCAGGCAAGCAAGCAAATAATTAAATAGAAATATTAAAAAATGCATGAACAGTATGGAGCTTAAATGTGTATCACTTTTATAGCGGCAGACAAGATTTAGAAGCTGAGTCCCTAAAAACGAAGCATTCTTCAAGCTTTTGAAAGCTCTCTAGGAATTCTAGCATCAGAAATGAGTTTTCACAGTGCCAGTATCTCTAGAGACACAAGGTTGCTTATTATTTTGTGGTCACCAGCATGGGCTATACTAAACACAGGAACAGCGAGGGAAAGGCTACACTAAGTGATAGGAAAGGCAACAGCATAGCCCTGGAAATACCTGAGCTGCCTTTAAATCAACTACCTGGGATATCAGCACCCTACTTCTCAGCAGGCTGGGGGAAGACGTGCTGTTTTCCAACAAGTACGGGTAGCTCAAGTAGTAACTTTAAAAGACGACAAAAATCACTACAGTGCCCTGCAGTGATTGCCCAATGGACCAGCCCTACCCAAGCAGATGAGGACCAACATTTAAGTTCTGAAAATAGAGATGTCACGAAAACCACTCAGCCAAATTCCAGGGCTCTCTGAGGGCCTCCATGCTACGAGAAATTTGCCTGAAGAGCTTGAAGTGAAGCCAATGGAACTGATTTCAGCCAGTTTTGTCTTTATAAATACATCCAAACCTGACCTCTTTGAGGCCTCCTCACATTCACTGCCCAAAGATTTTCCAAACTCCACAGATCTTTTTTCCACTGAGATATTCCTTCTTCAGCCAGAAAGTTTGCTGTCCCCACACTGGTTGGAGAGAACAGACAAGAAAAGGACAGGGCAGATTTAAATACGCAGAGAGAAATACCTACTTAATTTGACTGACCTCTCACTTATATGCCTGTTTAAAGCTTTCTTATTCTTTCAACAAAATCCATTTGCAGTAGATAAACATTATCTGGATATTCCAGATCAAATCTCTGCAGAAAAAAAAATATAAGTCTTGACATTGAAATGGCCAGAATTATCCTATTAAGGAGAACTGAGCATTATTTCTTTAATAGGCCCAAGTAATCTTTTATATTTAGAGCACAAAAAGTGCTATAGCAAGGCCAGGCAGACAGGCAAGCTACAGGGGAGGGAACCTTTGTTTCTCCAGTGTTATCTCTGCAAAAGCTGTTCACCTTGATGGCTGAAATAAGTTTTGCAGTATCAATGTTCCTCTCTATTTCCTTTCCTCTGCTGGGGAACATTACATTACATGCCCATTCTACCTGCTGATTTCAAGCCCATGTGGGAAAGGACATCCTTTTGAAACTTCCCCAAAACTATGACCCTTTCTGCTTTAGAATAACTTCAGTTCTGCTGCCAGTGACCCCACATGGTACACGAGCACTTGGGCTTAGCTACGTAAGCTTTGCCTTTGAGTCTTGTTTTCCTAAGCATCATTATTTGTAGACATGTCCATGCTCATTTATATCTGGAGGCATTCCTTTGCAACGTAGAAGGGCTAGGAGGTTTTATTTTAAATGCCAGGAAACAGGAGCTCCAGAAATGAGTAACTACTACAGGCTTTTACTGTTGCTGCTAAATTGGGTAAGATGGAGTGATTAAAGGCAGCCAATGCAAATACCAAAAGCAGGTCAGGCAAAACAAACATGCAAAAAAGCCAAACTTATTTGATGCTTTCAGGGAATCTCCACAGCAGACAGGGAAGAGTGAAAGTATTGATCAAACTAAACGCTGCGCAAAGGAGAAGAAAGCCGGCGTGAGGTCAGAGCATTGAAACTGAAATACATGGCTGTGTGAAAGACTTGCTTGGCAGGTGGAGTGAGAGGGCTACCAAAGGTGTGGAGGTCTTTTAACAAGGGGGGAGCTGAGAAGCTGCAGTGCTGCACGGGCTGATGCCAGAGCCATGCTGTACTGTACATTTTACTGTACAGCTGGAAGATGGATTGGGTTTCAAAAGAAAATATGTGTCATATTTGCTAACGATAGCGACAAGCAGCAGGCTAACCGCTGGCAAAAGGGTGAGTCTAGTTTTGAAGTGTCAAAGCAGAAGTGACAGCATGGGCCAGACAAATGATCTGTGAAATTGTTGTTGTAACTATGGGTGAAGTTAAAAGACTTCTCACCCCTTTGTTCTGCTGGGTAGAAGGCATTTCCCTCAGTGACATTGTGCTTTATTGCTGTAGGATACCTCGTTTTGAAGGGCTGTTTGCTGCTGGGCTGTTTTATTCTGGGAATAAAACATAGTCCTTGATTTAGTGCCAGTCTCTACAGATCGCTTCAGATTTCCAAACAGGTGAACGTTATCCATGGCAATACACAGCCTGAGCCTGAAATAAAGCATGACATGACTTCATTTCTGACTCAGTCTTGCAGTGGGGACCAACCATATGAGAATGACACAACCGAAGGCGAAAGAACAAAAACATAAAGCCCTTCTCCTGTGTTTCACAGCCCACCAAGCAGAACGCAGGGAAATCCTTTTTAACAATCACAGCAGGAACAATATTTTCCTGTACTTTATCACCCCAGTGAGAAAATCAGGACAACCATCTTGCACTGGCAACGTGCCTTGCCATCGCCTAGGCCTGTGGTTGGCTCAAAATGTCAGGATGTTTGAAGTGTTCTGCAGAAAAGCCAATATTTAAATGGACATGGGGTCAAATTCAAACCTCCACGTAATAAATGGGACTCTTACTATTTATCTAAGTGGGTTTTGGAATAAGGCAAAGGGAGGTAATTTATCCCAGTGCCTTTGGAAACCTCCATTCAGAGGTTTATTGAGGTTCATTGATAAAAAGGACCGGGAGAACTGGAACGCTGGTTCTTAAGGGATGCTTCTTTGTCACTGACAAGAATTGAGTCTTCAGCTGTTGCTGACCCATGTTGTTATTTTGGTCCTGGACACAACTTTTGGAATTTATTACAAGTACTTTTTTATGGCCAATATGAATAGTGTGTTCTTTTGCAAATGTCCATAACTGTTACCAACAGTTTTTTGGGGATCCTGGCACTCTGCTTTCAAAGTGAAGCAGATGGGAATGAGGTAGTTATGGAAACATCTATAGTTAGCTGAAGTCACCTAGGTGCATACAAACGTAAGGAGCTAAAACTGTATGGTTGAAAATGTTTCCCATCTTTATAGTCTCATCACTACAGATCCAAGGACATGTCAATTGAGTAATGTATCCCTGATTTGCTGATTGAATATACTTTTTTATATGCTGTGAGGCTGCTAGTAGAACAGAGTGTCAGGTCTGGTCTTTTGAGCCTACATGCAGGTATTTATTTACTGAAGAAACTGGCAGTACTATTAAGTTTACTATTAAGGATTATTTTTTTCTGTAGTTTGTGTCAGTATGAATCCAACCTTTTCCCTGAATGTTGCAATATACATTTTTAAATAGGGAAATATTTGAAAAGATTACAGTTTATTAACATTACAGAATAAATTATCAAGAGACACATACAGATGTCTTCATGGGAGAATTAATGTTATAATCATACACCATTTTTTGCTATGTATTAGAATTAGAATAATTAGAATTAGAGTTAGAATGAAGAACAGAAAGATTCTGATTTCACCTATAAAACTCAAACATCAGCATGTAAGTTACTGTGCCTTGAAAAATGCACTTGTATTAAAATTGCACCGGAAACAAAAGTTCTGTTTTTTGGGTGGGGCATAAGTTTTAATAAGAGCAACTTACCAAAATGGAAAATTTCTAAGAGAAAAGTATCAATGATCATCTCAGATGGCTTAAAATAAAAAAAAAATTCCTATCCACGATGCACAGAGAAGCCTGTGATGACATCTGTTGCCTTTGCAGTTCTGGAAGTAGCGAGACCTGAAATGAGTGTGTCTGGTAGCTATGCCAGTTCATAGTGACATAAATCAAAACCTCACTGAAGTCAAAATGCTGTATTGTTTAGCCATTTCTATACTCTTTGCAAATGTATTCCTTACCATATTTTATCTGGTTAAGACTAACTTTACCTGTTCTGGATGTACTCGTTAAATGTGAGTCTACTTCACAGCCCAGCCAGACCTTGTTTCACAATGTCTTCTTGACTTTTATTCAGTATTTTTTCTCTCTTAGATATTGTTTTCTGTGGCTTTTCATTCACTTTCCTTTCTGTTTGTTTTCATTGGTAACAAGAAGACAGATACACTTCTGTAAGGTGTGGCTTTATAGTTAAATCCTGTCTGGATTTATTCTGGATTTCACCAGCACAAGCTAGGAGTAGGACTGGGAATCTGACCTGCACAGAGATTTAACACTTTTTCCCACTGAGTCCCTGCCCCACTGGAATAAGACAGTAAACAAGTGCTTTTTAACAGAGAGCTCTCATCATCCTCCTCCTGTCTTTCATTTTTTGCTTATCCAACAACTACAGACTCCGATTTCCCAACTGAAATGATGGGGGCAGCCCCCTTCATCCCCACAAACATGTGGGACTCTCACAGTCCTGTTCCTGCTTCTCTGCAATGAATACTGCAGGTGGTCATGAAAATCATTTTTTTCTTTTCAGCTATTTTAGTAATCTTGCTTTAAGACCTACCTTATGCTGCGGCTAACGGAACAGCCAGATCTTGAGGTCTTAGGTTGTGCTATAACTTGCCTCCTTCTTCCTATTAGAAGGGGTGAAAAAAGACAGCAGTGCAGATAGCAGAGTCCTTAAATTGTTATAATTTCTGATCTAGAAGTTAAAGGGAAATAGCATCATGGAACTAAATGTGATTCTGAAATAACAACGTGGTTTAGCAGTTAATGAAAGACTGAGATTGCAGCGTTTACACTTGTGATTTTCAGATGAACACCCTATCTTCCTCTTCACACATAGTTGGATCCACAGCCCATTTCGCACCCATATTACTGTGTAAGCTTTATTAATCCTCTTCATTGCTTCCAAATAAGACTCCAGTAGAAACTACCTGGAATTTTAGTATTTAGGAAAAGCAATCCAAGAATTAATCCTACAGCAAATATCTGTATTAATAGCATTTTAAATGAGGGATTTTGTAAGGAAAACCTGGCAAACATAGAAATCCCAAATTTTGCTCCCAGAATTCCTTTAATCTTCCATTGCATTTCAAGGCACATTCAGTCAAGGTATTACACTAAATATGAGCAGCTGGATGCTGCCTCCTCATTTCTATCAGAGTGGGGATACCTAGACAAAGCAATACAGAGAGGGATCAGCAATGATGAGTATTAGCATCTGTGCAGTTTTAGGGAGGTGAAAAGTACTTCAGGTCCAAATGTGAGAGAGGTGAGGGAGGAGGGGGCTGATGTAAAAATTGAAAATGTCAGTGTTATATTCTTTGTCTTCTGTAAAACAGTAAAAAACATTCAGAAACATTTTGCATTCAACTGTATTAAATAGGTTATAACACTTTCAGCTGTTGACAGCTTAAGTTCAAATGTAATGTACTTTAGATTAAAAAGGAAACATTTGACAGGTTCATTCCAGTACTTGGATGTGCCGTGATAGGTCGCTTGTGCCATACTCATTCCGTTGCACGTGGTGTGGTTTGGAAGAAATAACCTATACAGAAAGCAATTGAAACTGAAATATCTGCATTAAAGCAGTAAATGAAATAAGGTCCGGGCACTGTCATCCAAAAGCCAGCCGTTTGCAGGCTGTGGGAGTTATATTTCAGGATGACATGGAGGGCAGCTTTCTTGGATTTCACTTCTGTTACACGGTTGTGTGTTGCTGTGGGAACTGGACTAAGCACCCTGCATGGACCTCATGCCTTATATTCAGACCCGTGAGCACTCAGATCCTGCATCTCTTGAGAAAAAGATTGGAAACCAAAATACCAGTGGATTACAGTGGATTGTACCAGGGATGTAGGATCTGCTCAGTGTATTTTTCACTGCTTAACAATGCAGCACTGAGCAATTAAAGCAAAGTGACAATTTAAATAAGACATTTTATAGGGTTTTGGAGGAGATTTAGGCTGCAAATGAACACACAATCAAACACACAAAAAAATCCACAGTGATAGTTGCAAAAATTGACCCCCACACCAAACAATGATCCAAATGGAAATCAAGGCACTTAGTGTAACCAGGAGTCTTTTACAGTGATCCAATGTAAAATCCCAGCTGCTCACACAAAGAGCTTCCTAAGATACATGTTACAGTTCTGATTTAACAAGTGTTACTGGAGTTTACCAGTTGAAGGACAACTGATTTGTGCTTTAAAAACCTATTAGTTTGAGCTAACTTAGAAGTAAAAGCATTTTCTTTTAAATATATCTATTATAGAAAAGAAAAGAAATAGGGAAAGGATGGCAGAGATCCTATGCAATTGCATAAATATATTTCAAAAGGTAGTAAACCTAAGGTGAAATCTTACAGACTTCTATCTATAATTTAAACGACCGCACTGTCAAATTGGCATCCTGCCAATTTAGTTCTGAAACTAAAATATCAAAGCGGATATTAGGTAAAAGAAGATGAATCATTAGTCATTACCTCACAGATTTATTTATGATTGTATTCAGTTTTGTAAAACTATCACAATAATTGCTATTGTCATTTCTCAGTTTCCTTCTGCTTTCAGCTGCTTTTTGTATAAATGTCTTCCCACCTGGAACGTGCTAACTTTAGGTTTGTAAGCTCAAAGCCCACAGCAAGGATGTTTTTTAAGGTGGAGCAGCATTTAAATATAAATTTCTCACAGTCCCTAGAGTTAATAGACTCATTCATCCTGTAGCCATTTTGGCTGTGGTTATCCGAAACATTAAAATATGATGCCTAACATTCAGTCTGCAATACTCATGGACACCGATATATTGCCTGAGTAATATTTCTGTTTTGCAGCAGTGTTAATAAAGCAACTGTGGAAGCTATAAACTGCAAAGGTGGAAGTTACAACTGTGCAATGTTCCAGGGAGGAATTTGAGATGACCATTAGAGTCCCACAACCCATCAGTAATTTCTATAATCAGTAAAAAAAAAAAACAAAACCCAACCCAAATCTTGATGATTAAAAAAACCTGTTAGTCTTGGGAGTGATGATTAGCCTTTGAATTACTGGTAATATGTCTACCTAGAGAGTTTATCTACCTGGTGAGGCAAAAGACTGAGAAAAACGGATTTTTAAGGAAAAGATCTAACATATTTTGAATGCTTACTGCTTTATTGACAGAAGCTTCCTGCTTTTCTGGGGCTGAGAGGGAGATGAGGCTGAAGTTCAGGTTGTGCATTGGAGGCTGTGAGCTGGCGCTGGCTCATCCCTGCGAGTTATCATCCGGATACCCGGCAGCTCCTGCCTCTCTCTGAGGTAGTGTTGCTAGGCAGTTGCTAAGGCTGCTTTTGCTCCACGCTAGAAGATGATCTATGTTTTCTGCTCTAAACGGTGGGATTTAGGGATGGATTATTCTCCCCAACCTGGCTACTCCTTGCTGATGTGCACAAGGATACCTCGTCGCTGTGCCCCCCAAAAAAGGTCTGCACAGCTCTAACATCTCAGATAACAGCTTGGATTGGAGGCTGATGGCAGCAGGAGACTCCCAGGGTGACAAGGAGGGGTTTTCCCTGGGGATTTAACTCCTCAGCATAAAAACTGTGACTTCTTCCTCGGAGAGTAGCTGTCACAGATCAGCATCAGAGTCCACACAGGGGTATCATGCAAGCAGGAAGGATTGCTCTGCCTGACTTAGCCTGGGGGTTATGGCTCTTTTTGTTACTCTAATGATTCATCTAGTTTTTCCAGTTATACCCAAAGTAGTTTTCCCTGTAGTAAAGAGAAGTCTTTTATGCCACAGATGGTAGCTAATATTCTTTTAGTGATTAATGGCGTTTTCTGCAAAGCAGGGCTGGGGTGGTCAGATCTCCTACTCAGCCACTGATGACAGTACTCCCTTTTTCTATTGCCAAGACATAGCCCTGAACTTACGTCTGCCTTACATAGAGACAAATGAAATGTGCAGAACACATACACACCTCTTAGTCCTGAAGTCCCATAAACAGTTTTGATAAAATTTAATCTGGTAAATTGGATTCAAGAGATCTGGGATTAATTCTCAGTTCAGCTCTTGCCAGTTCTTTTGCTGGATATCTATCAAATGAGCCTATTGTGCAACAGTTCTGTGCACTCTCGGGGAGCTCACTTAATCCACTTTATGGTTTGGTTCCTCCTCAGCAAAATAAGGGTAATACCTTATTACCTACCTTAGCAGAGGAGCCAAAAACCATTACTGGATATGAACTATTCAGATGTTTGGAGAGCTGTGATACACAGAGTGTGTCTATCTTTTTTCCTTATTTAGTACAGTGATATTTTCTAAGGGAGTGTTCAGTTATCAAATTTTATTCCAGAAGAAATATTTCACATGGCCAAATCATTCTTTATAACGTCAGTTCTTAATAGTCCCTTTCTAGGAAGTCTTATTTTACAGTTTTCTGTGTTCTTTCTCTTAATGGAGTTGATGTCCTTCTGCGTGCTTCATCACTCCTCCCCACTCCAAGTTTTCAGAATGGCTTTCCTTTCCCTGGTGAATTATCGTGACCTCTGGTGATAGTTGAGAAGATGCAACAAAGCAGAGATGCTTTCTCAGTACCTCCAGCCACGACTTTGCGGTTTTTCCATTCTCTGTGATTGCTACAAAAGTTGATACACTTGAAGTGCACAGAAAGATCAAGCACCTGTGTGAAAGGAAGTGAAATGAAGTGTCACAAAATTAGTACAGGGGCTTTTGAGAGGCACATGTAAGCTTTTTGTATCTGGGCATCGTCTATTTCCGTTTCAAAATGTTTCCTTTACTGAACTCATTGCAGTTACTTTCCTGAGCTTCTTTAGGCTTGTGAGAAGAGCTGGCTGGCAGAGCTCCAGCTTGCGGCTTCCTAGCTCCAAAACAGATACAAGACCAGCCCAGAAGGGACCTGGAGAGGTTGCTTTGACAGTCTTTTGCCTGAAGAAAAGATTAGCATCGCAGAAATTATTTTTGACTGGTCTTTACAAGCTTCCAGTGATGGAGATGGTCACTGCCTCTGAAACAGACCACTACTACTATATTCCTGGTACTGGACATCCCTGGTGATGTGCAGATGTTGTTTGCTGTCATTCTCTCTGTCGTAACACCATTCACACATCTCCATCAAAATAATTTCTCCTTTAGTGCTATGCAGACAAGAAATGAGAAGACAGATCTGGATACCAGGTCAGCGGCTCATGTGCTGTGACCACTATGAATAATGTTTATTAGATACAGTGAGGACAGCGTTAGCCTTAACTTAGAGGACCATTAGCCAGTAACAGCTTTTTAGCACTTGCTATTGCAGGATAAATTTATAATCAAGTGCTCAAAAAGGAAACATCAGAGGGGCACGTCTTTGAGAGATATTGTATTGCTGGGTGCATACCAGGTAAACCTAACATACAACCGCTGCTTCTGTTGGACCCTGGATCACCATATATAACAGAAGAATAAATTCCTTTGCTCACGGCTTACAGGTGAGAGTTGTTCCTTCTGCCAACTCTTTCTTCTCAAATATTCCCTGTAGACCTTACAAAGCTTTTTCTCAAGCAGAAGTTTTCTGTTCCTAGTGTTGTCTCCCCATTCCAGTCACATCTCTCTCTGAAAGTATATCACATGTATCTGTACCAGATTCCATGCTCACCCTACAGGCTTATTCTTTACTAAGTTGTTTTCGGGGGGTTGGGTCTCTGGAGTAAACTACCTGCATTGGGATTGCTTTGGAAAGTATAGGCTTATTACAGAAATTGGTCTGCAAAAGAGTCCCTATCTTACTCAGTTGTGAAATTATGGGTAAATGAGGAGAAAGGTATAAAAATATGCATATATGTATGTAAAGATTGAAGAAAAGGAGTGATTTGGGGGGTGGGAAAGCAGGGAAATTAGGGAGTAATCAAGTGCCACTGAGAAATAAGGAATTTAAACCGACTGTTGATTACACCAGAGTAGTTTAACAACAGAAGCAACAGAAAGTCTGCTAATCACAAGCAGCTCAGAGCTGACAGTGTGAGCTACTGAATAACTTCACCTCCCTGCCTATTCAGCAGGCGTATAAGGTGTGTACGGCAAGAACTATTTTGCTTTAAGCTCCTTATATTATTCAGGACAGAGATTTGGGCCTCTCTAGAGTTTGCAAGAATGGCAAAAAAGTGGGTGAGTTTCTCAATAAATGGGTAGAATATCCCCCCACAGGGTACTTCCCTCTCTTCATTGGCTGTTAGAAGAACCTGGGAAATGCTAGTCATTCTGGAAGCAACCTAACGAAATAGGGCCAGTTTACTAGTATGGCCCTAGTTGTACCTCAAATCCTTACACATCAAATGTGCTTTTTCCTCATGAGAGAAAATTTTATTAAAACTCTTTTCCAGCAAGGTGATTTGTGCATGTTAAGGATGATTCAGCAAAGCACTTAATTACGTGTCTCAGCCTATCCCTAATTAGCAGAGATCTTAAATTCTTGTAATACACTAAGCATGTCCTTGAAGATAACTCAGGCACATACTTAAACTAATGAGTAAGCCTGGTGGAAAGCAGGTAAGTTAAGGAAGTGCTTCAACAGCGGGTCATGTAACTTGCCAAAAGACACACACAATATCTCCGGTAAAACCAACAGCTGAACCTACAGCAGCACAATTTCTTTATAATCAAAAAACTACCTTTCCTAAGTAAGTAAGCTTCACCCCTTTCCCTCTTCTACTGTATGGATGTGAGTTTTCTCCATCTCCCTGATACTGGAGCATTGTTCTCTGCATATTACTGGGTGTTTTGTGATAAAGGATGTTTTGAAATGTAGAAGCCTGAAATATCTTTGGGTATCTGTTTCTCTTCACTGAACTTTATTGAACTTGACTGCTTTGTGTTTCACTCTGAGAACGGCTGACTCTCTTTTTCCCAGGCTTTTGGAGTTCACTTTTCAAGTGTGGGGAGGTCAGTATCATTGGCTTTTTTCCACCTCTGAGTGCCTGAGTTTCTGCAGGAGAGAACACAAATTGTTAATAGTGAAAATTGCTCAATATCCTCTGGTGTTCTGATGGATGGCAGTATCCTTGCTCCGTGTCTCTTGGTACAGCAAAACACTTCAGCTGAAGAGGCTTTAAAAATCTATTTTGTCTACTTGAATACACAAGTTTTGTAGTAATGAACAGCCTTCATGCCAAGGTCAAATCAGAATAATAACAAATAAGCAGATTTGTTAGTGAAAACAGGGCTGTATTTTTTTATAAGGGAATAAGAATCAGGGTTATCCTGCACTCTTGCTAGTTTTGGTCTTTACTGGAAACTTGTAGCAAACTTG
>VUYV01000046.1:5396182-5415839 GCA_008711295.1 Anarhynchus alexandrinus
AAAACTACCTTTCCTAAGTAAGTAAGCTTCACCCCTTTCCCTCTTCTACTGTATGGATGTGAGTTTTCTCCATCTCCCTGATACTGGAGCATTGTTCTCTGCATATTACTGGGTGTTTTGTGATAAAGGATGTTTTGAAATGTAGAAGCCTGAAATATCTTTGGGTATCTGTTTCTCTTCACTGAACTTTATTGAACTTGACTGCTTTGTGTTTCACTCTGAGAACGGCTGACTCTCTTTTTCCCAGGCTTTTGGAGTTCACTTTTCAAGTGTGGGGAGGTCAGTATCATTGGCTTTTTTCCACCTCTGAGTGCCTGAGTTTCTGCAGGAGAGAACACAAATTGTTAATAGTGAAAATTGCTCAATATCCTCTGGTGTTCTGATGGATGGCAGTATCCTTGCTCCGTGTCTCTTGGTACAGCAAAACACTTCAGCTGAAGAGGCTTTAAAAATCTATTTTGTCTACTTGAATACACAAGTTTTGTAGTAATGAACAGCCTTCATGCCAAGGTCAAATCAGAATAATAACAAATAAGCAGATTTGTTAGTGAAAACAGGGCTGTATTTTTTTATAAGGGAATAAGAATCAGGGTTATCCTGCACTCTTGCTAGTTTTGGTCTTTACTGGAAACTTGTAGCAAACTTGGATGGATTTCCTCAGGGAGATTTACTCAACTTTCTTCTTTTGCCCTTCGCATTGCCCAGTGTAGGGGGCACAGTCTGGACCTCATAATGGCAAAGGTCCCGCCATCACCATTATCCAGACATACATACTGGGTAGCTGGATGCAGCCCAATGCTATGAATAGTCTTCAGTCTGCTGACTCTCGATCAGCTTTTGTTTTATTTATGACATTTATTTTGTTCCAAACCTGTACCTTGGCTGGTTGCCTGTAACAGGTAATAAGGATATCCTCCACCCTTGGCTTCCCAAACCTGGCACATCACTTGGTTTCATAGAATAAAAGTGATTGCCACCTTTTTGTGATACAGCAGAAACTGGCTATGACAAGAGATGGGATGATGGCCAGAACACACTGCTGTTCCTGCAGGTGCTAGATGTCTTGTTCCAGCGTTTCATTCATGAAACCTGGGTTAAATTGACTATCAGACATATGGTTTGGAGAAAATTTTCTCCATTTTGGATGACCAAAAGCTGGGTTTTTTCTCTTTCATTACTTTTGTAATTTGGGGTATAATCCACTACCCAGCAAGAATAGGGTATTTTCACCTGAATGCTTTTGTGATTGAAGGAATGAAGTCCTCATCCTCTCCTGTTCTCTTCTGCTATATTGTGTAGTTCTGGTGACTTTTGATCCTTTGTACTTTTACATTGTTACAGTGTGTAAAGACGACTTGTGGAGCGGAGGTTTTGTGGGTACTTCTAGATGAAATGTCTCCATAGTTACCTGCAATTGCAAAGACCGAGCAGAAGCCCAGCTGGTCTCATGCATCCTGTGTTCCTGGTATACAGAGATATATATCCCTACAAGCAAAGAAGCATATAGTTATTTTCAGAAGTTCCTCTGAACATACTTGCTTAAACTCTGCCAATCCAGCCTCAACCTTTTCTGACTGGAGATGTCATTCTTGCATCCTGTTTTGTATAACTGTGTCACATTGCTGTCATTGTCCTTCACGATGTGTTGTATAAGGGAATTCCCTATAGATTTTTAAACAGCACAGCCCCTTATCCTGGACAGAAAAATGAGTGGGTGAAATCTTAACATTGTATAAGCTAATCCTTGGAGTATTTGTAGTAAGTCACTACATGGTGCTAGTTGTCACTTACAGCGTTAGTTGCCCAGCCAAGCCATCCAAAGTGGGTTATTTTAATAACGGGGTTTAAAGGCCAGAGATGTTTCCCAAATAATTTTATTATGATGTTTAATGAGATGAGACAATCTGCCAGGAAAACAAATGGCACCACTCCAGTGCTCCCGAGATCTGTGTAGTGTGAGTGAGTTTGCATTTCAAATAGATCCTAATCACCTGGCATGACCAAAAAATGTTTATAACTCCGGTTTTCGGGGTAACAGGTGTGCTAGAGACTTCTTAGTAACTTCACAGTCCACTCCCTCTTTTTGACCCATACCGCTAGATTCTTTATGTCCTGTGGGCTCTGCTGCAGGACAGGCCCAAGACTGGTCAGAGGCTGTCCACTGGGACACGGCTCCTCATGGGTGAGGAGCTCCTCACGGTGAGGATACGGTGAGGCTCCATGTGTTGGCGTCTGAGTGCAAGTCTAATGCAGCGTAATACACTGGTGATAATCTCTGTTGGTTTCTTCTTTGAACTGTAGTGAGGCCCACCACAAGCAAAGCTACCTCAATGTACTTCTGTCTTTCCTGCCTTTCCTCCCAGTTGTGAAAGTGATTTTTATGCAGGGAAGGGTGTCTATCTTGCAGAAACCTGTGCTGCAGGCCTCTTCTTCTCCCCTTTTGATTTTCTCCCTTTTGTTTGTTTGTTTGTTTGTTTTGAGTAAAGATAATTCCTAATTGATTCAAAGCAGACCCAGACTCGTAGGGGGTTAGAAGACACAAGCGGAATTTATCCACAGTGAAAGACAGTGAATGAATTTCAGTATCTACCTCACATGAAGTAAATGAACTTCAGAAATACTATGAAATTAAATTACTATAAAATTCCTTCAGGCTTAATCATTAAGTTTCTAATTAAAAGGACATTATTTGGCAGTATATTGTTGTTCCACTACCTTGTAAAATATATTAGGCTGGGGCTTCTTCAGCCTCAATGTCTGCCTGCCTGCCTGCCTTCCTTCCTTCTCTCCTTCCCTTCTCCTCTTCCCTTTCTCCTTTCCTCTCTCGTTCCCTCCCTTGGTCTCTCTCAGCAGCCTGGGCAGCAAACAAATTTGCTTTATTTTGAATACAGAGCTGTAGTTTCCAACCTGGGGTCGGCAGAGCCTCAGGGCTGCTTGTCAGAAGTGAAAAGTATGAAAAGGAACTAGGAAAAGCAAATTGAAGTACTAAATCCCTGCATGATAGTTATGCCTCTGAAAATGAAATTGGACCTTCACAAAGCAAAAAATTTAGAAGCTACTGGGAAAGAAGGAATAATAACAAGAAAAAACATCAGGAGGTTTGGAAGGTCATTATGGGCAAACATATAGAGGAGGTAAACTTCAGAGGAAATCTGTTCAGCGTTAATATGATTTTAGATCAAAGGAATAACGTAGTACCTGGGCTGTAGACAGTTAGTGGAATTAAACTCTTGAACCTCTTTAAGATTTTTTTTCTGCCACTTTCTATATCCATTAAAAAAAAATTGTTTAAGTTCCTTGCTGGAGTAAAACTCGTGGACATTTTTAACCATAGTTAATGGACAGAAGTCCATTAATGAATTCGAATTTGAACATTAAGGCTCAAACCCACCATATCTTTATGTAAGCAGGGTCTTTCATTCTAGTGGATCTCAGAATGATTTATAGACATGCATTTCACAGGGCACAGGTGGCATCAGAAGCCACATTTCATACAGCTGTATCTGGCACAGCCATAAATAACTTAGCAAAAACATTTAGGTTGAATTTTTTAAGAGCTTTACAAACAAGTGAGAGATTTGTTTACAAAACACAGCAAAACCGCATGACTATGCCAGGCCTGGAAGTGAAAAATTCTCCATCAGATAAAGGCACGAGGATGCAGAATAAAATTATTCAAACACTTAAGCATTATGTAATTAAAGCACACAGGTTTAAGTCAGGAGAATCTTGATACGCTTGTTCATACAAAACTGTCCACCACTTCTTGGATCAGGCCACAAATGTCCGAATTGTTTGTCTAAGGCACTGTGATTTAATAGCACCTGCTGTTGAGCAAAAGCCTCAGGCTCTTTGCATAGACAGGTTGAACGGACCACCCTTCTCTTGCCAACAACAAACACCCCCCACACCCACACCCCTCAAAACAAAACTCCAGATTGTTTCAATGCAAATTTTGGATAAACCAGGAGATGGCAGAATCATTGTTTACTGCCTTTGTGCCCTTACTCTTATCAGTGGGTTAAATGCTGGCGAGCTTTAGGAGTACGTGTTCTAAATCCTGTTGGATTTGAGGCATATCAAAAGCATACTCCTTACTAAGGTCCATCAGGAGGAAATCTTAATCTGGCATCAATCTGGTGTCAGTTAACCTTGTTCCCACCCCAGTGAACATTGCTGCTACTTCTCATTATAATTGAACCTGTGTTCTTAAAATGAAGGTCACTGTGACAAAACTCGTGGACATTTTTAACCATAGTTAAGCTAGAAAAGTCTCCAACAAGCTTTTTGTCTTAGTGGTGAGTTTATAGTGGTTACGTCTCTGGGACTCCTAGCAAATGGAGTTAAATACTGGGAAGGAGTGGTAGGAAGATGAGGAGGAGCTGAGCAGTGTTTTCCTAGTCCCCAGGAGCCACAGGCGTGGGCTGCTCTGCAAGGGAGGAGGTGTTGGGAGCATGTGGGAACGGCGATTGTAGAGACAAGTATAATTGCATTCCTCCGTTCACTCATGTATGGTGGGGAGCTATTCCAATTTCTTCCTGATTTGCAGCCAGTTAGGGTCCTCAGTGCTCCCAGGGCAAATTTTAAGCCTTGTGCGGCGGTTATGAGTTACTTAGCCACGACACAAACCGTGGCTTTTGGAGTGCATCATTCTCATGAGCAAAATGCCAAGCATGGAGCTGCTCCAGGCCTGCAGACCTGCCTCAGCGTTCTCCTTCACAGAAGTAAAGATGCCTTGGGATTTGCTCTTTTTGTGGTGAGCTCATTTGATGGCCCAGAGACCAGTCTTCATTTTCTAGGATGCAGCATGGAGATCTGCTTTATTCCTGTTATTCAGTGCTTCTCCTGAACAATATTGACCTATAAGAGGATACAGTTTTTCATGGACACTGCAGCATCAACTACTATCATCTGCTTAGAGTCCTGACATTATTTGTGTGCTAATCCATTGGTGTTTATGAGGTGATGAATATGGTCCCCAAAATAAAAAATAAAAAATTCAAAAATTTAAAACCAAAGTAAGTTGCCAGGTTTTTGAAGTTGGACATTTCATGTCCGATACTCTCAGACTTTTTTGTTACATCAACAGATCTTTTTTTCCTTTATTTTACCAAAACCAGGGATCCTTGTGTAATCACATAATGCAAGGATTTGGGGCTTAAGAAAAGATGTTGAATATTATTTTATATTGTTGCAGTTTGTCAGAAGACTTGCTTCTCCAAGAAATTGAGATCTTCAAAGAAGGTTCAGCTCAGATTATCCAGAATAAATCCTCCCTAGACTGAGCATCCAAAAGAATAGTTCCATGATTATTATTTTGGGACAACCTCAAAGCAGGATTTTCCTCCCTTTGCCCTTGCCCCCTGTGCAGCAAGCACTCAGCTCTATCCAGCGATCTCTTCATTTCTTTACGGGGATTCCCACCAGCCATGAACTGGGGCTCACAGCTCCCAGGGGCTGCACATGCCCCATTTCCTGCAGCGACTGAAATGTGAGCAATAAAATAAGTATTGTGTTTTCTGGAGCAGATTCTCAGTAGGTGTACAGAGCGATCAGCACCTTTGGCTGTTTTCTATACCCTCGATATCTGTGTTAGGCAGAGCCTAAATTTGGCATAGGGGAGCAGTTGCAGGGGGGTGTATTGCAGCCACACCTCTGACACTGCGGTGGCCCACGCCAAGGGACATCACACAGGAACATTTCCACTTTATGTTAACGATCTTTTATTCTGCCACAGCAGCTGAAAAGCCCTTCATGTAATGGAGAATCAGCCTCCTTTCATGCACTTCCAGCACTGTTTCCAGCTGCACAGCTGAAGACTTTGAGCAACCTCCCCATGCAGATCCCCAGTGACCACTGAGAGAGGGCCCAGCGGCTCCCTACTGCCGAAATGGGGAGCCTTGTAAATCCGCATACACGGATTTAACTGCCTGCCAGGGCCTCTGTGTTTCCAAAGGGGTAGGAGAGCTCATATCACTGCAGTGTGGAGCCAAGACTTGTCAAATCAGTTGCCAGCTGCTGATGATTCACTAGATGATGCCCAAGACAAGCAGCTTAACTTTCTTTTTCCTCTGTTTCTATTTTCAAAGAAACCACTTCTCGGCTGCACACCAGGGGGCTGTTGTGAGTTTGAATTAATTTGAGACTTCCAAATTAAAATTGCTGCAATACAGCAATTCATTTCACCCTGTGAGGAATATCTAAGATCCGCTGACTCTTCCTGCGGAGGCACCTGTTTCTCTCCAAAGCCGAGCTCAGTTAACTAGCTTAGACTTTCCACCCAATTAGGCACTGCCTCTGTTTAGCCCTATCTGAGTGTTAACTCTTCTGTTTGCAGGTCTTGGGAGCCCACGGGCAGAAAACAGCACCCTAACTTGTGTCACAGGGGAAGTTAACTGAATATTGTGAATATATCCTGTTTCCAGCAAGCACAGGCATGCTGCTGTTATATTTATGCTCTGGCTTAAAAACATTCATTTGCGGATGTCATTAGGGGGTTAATTGAAGCATTGTACTTAGAAAGTCTCTCTGTAAGCCAGGCTAGCCTCTTTACCTTACTGTGTGATCAAATCCATTATTTTCCAGCTCCCGCTGTGATTGCCAACAGTCAGATTTGAGCAAATGAGCTGAGGATGTATTTATATCAGGACAATAACATGAGGGGGTTTGCAGAATGGCATGCTATGACAAGCTCAAGAAATAATGTAATTAAATTATTGTTTACAGAAAGAAGACTGGCACTTCTGGGTAGATGATATTTTTAAGCTTTCTTGAAAAGAAACTAGAGTCTGGAACATCCTCTACAAACAGAAATTAGAGGTCAAACACTGGATGAGAAAGTAAGAATAGAGGAATTTTAACTCCAGAACTTCAGTAGCAACACATAGACATGCAAAAACACACACACACACACACGTATGATTACAGCTTCTGCTCATGCAGATCTTAGGTAGAATGAGAGCATCTATACTATCAAGGCATCACTTATTTAAGGTTGCGTGAGCAACTACTAAACTCACATTTTCCCAGCTTTCAGGAGATTGAGTTTGCCTGAACTTGACATTAAAAATGGCTGAAAGATGTCAACATGCAGTCTTCACCCTATGAATGAGGGAATATATTGGTCAAGGGTTTGTTTTGTTTTGTTTTGTTTTATTTTTCTTTCATTTTTGGGGAGGAGGAGTGGGAAAAGAACGTTATCATTTTGGACTCACTTGTCTACATGTAGACATTTAATGCCATTTAAGATGCCCCAAAGTATCAGTAGGGGTCTGTAAGTAAAATGCAGAGAAAATCCCCCATGGCAGCTCAAATGATAACCATGTCTGTGCAAATAAGCCAAGCCCTAGATCTCTACTACTGATAATGGGAAATGCAGACACCTTAGACTACCTGTGGATTGAGCGCAATTGTGTTTAGTCTCAGAATTAACCCTGTCCTGATGCTTTTGTTGTGTTTGGGATTATTATTTCAAAGAAAGAGTGAACATTTTCATACTTGCAACTCTGATTACAGCTGGGTTACTACTGTGACCAGGTAAATAGTGCTGAGTGACTTTCATGGGTGCCCCCTCACTGCCAGCTCTTCTGCTGTAGTGCTATCATGACATTGGAGAGGTGTGCTGTGATCAGACATGAACATTATGCAACTGTTCTATTTTACTAACTTAGCTTGTGTACATCATAGACAATCTCCCAAACCTTGGCTACCAACTCCCAAAAGCTTGACAGCTTTATCTGATGGCATTTAGACTGACTTGAAACATGTGCAAAGCTTCGCCTGTCTCCAGAGCCAAAGCAGAGAGCCACCTCCACCACCATACCCTGTTTGCATCCTCTTCCTATTTCAGGAGAAACTTGGAGGCCACAAAAATACATTATCTGCCATGCAATCACTATGCTATAGCTTATGCAGTCCAGACACTTCAGCCCTGCTGTGTCTGTAGCAGCTGGGATCTCAAGTCCTTGTTTCTTCTTCAGTCAGAGTTCACCAGGACCATGGCCCAAAACATGAGTCTCCACTATAGGTCAGCTTCTGTCTCCCTTGACATTATGACACCCCCCCCCCCCTTGATCTTTCTCTCTTCTCAACAAAGAATTGGATGCATCACTTATTTCTTCCCAATCTCAACTTGATCACCCTTCCAGTTTTCATTCTCAGATTGCATTTTACTTATATATAATACAATCATCCTTGACTGAGCTCGCAAGGTAAACTTTTTTGAAGGATTCCTTATTAGAGTTGGATTTTAGATAGACACTATCAGAATGGAGAGATCCACCATTGCTAATACAGCAGTTGTGTATGTTGAAGAAGTGCAGTGAGTAGACTGGAAAATGTGTAACACTCTTAGTATTGCTCCTACACAGTATATGCTATGGCTATTTCTGGAAACAGAACACCTGGATGGACCACTGGTCTGAACTAACAGGACATTTCTTTGATATCTCTTTTCCACTACTACGTATTCAGGTAGGCCACACAGCTCACCTGAAAACAGTTAGGGAGAAAATTTTTGGCTTCTCAAATTGTAGACAACATGCTTTGTAAGGAGATACACCTGAGAAACAGGTTACTGCCTTTTCACCCACCTCAGCTGAATTCTCACCTCCCACCTCGACCTGGAAATTACCACCCTCTCAGGTCTGCTAGAAAAGATGCGGTATGAGCCCTTCCTATCCTGTTTCTGTCAAAATGACCCACAATAGAGAAGACATTCCAGTTATCCTCAGCAACCTAACACCTTTCAGCTTTCCTTCCCAAAAGGAAAGTAGATGTCATCAATGGAATAAACTGCTGTGACTGAAAATACTGCGGGCAGGTTCAGAAGTGTGGTTTGATCCTCAGATCTGCACACAAGTCTGTTTCCATTAAGGAAAGAGGTGGGAAGAAGATTGTGATGTGAAAATGGGAGAACCTCCTGATGCAGGGCTCCTACCTGTGGAAGGTTTGCACACTGCATTTCAAAGAAATGTCCACAAGTATAAAACACATTTGTTAAACAGATAGCTACTTCGTCCTTAAACTAGAACAGAGCTGATGTCCTTTATGTACTAGGGAAGCTGTGTCAGCTAAATCAGCTCTCAGATTTAGCATATTTTACTCTTTTTGGACACTATTAAGGAGGTTTCACAGAATCTACTGAATATGCCAAAATGGAGTAGTATATTCCATTTGCTGTTTACCCCTCAAATGGGAACTCATACATTCTCATACTTGAATGCCTTACTTCTTAAGTCAAGAAAAGATCCTCCTGACCAAGTAGTATAATCAACTCTTATAGTGACAAGGAGTCTTACAATGTCATCCTGTATCCATGAAAGAACTCTGAATATTGTTTGTTCAGAGCATCTTTTTTAAAAAGAAATCAGATTTATTTTTTTTACAAAATTCTGGGAAGGAAAATCCAGCTTAGTACTCTCGGTATAAAAGAAGTATAAAAAAAGTATAAAGCAGTCAATAATCTGAAAATTTTAGATAATTTATTTTGCTTCTAAATTGATAATTTGGCCTCAGTAAGTTTTCAGAGAAGTATGCTTGATTCACTGTCAGAAACTGGAACAGAGTCCACAAGTCCTGACTCTCAACCCCATATTAAATCCAAGGGAACCAGAACTGTCCCTGAGGAAAATTTAAATTAAAAATAATTTCTAATGCACTCTAAAGGCCACAGTCGTGTGGCTCTCTTCATCGCTGGATTGTTACTGATGATCTGTTCCAATTTGGAACAGAGACAAAATGACAATTATGCTTCCTAACAAGTCTCGAAATAATCTGCTGGCTTTGAGGTGCTACAAGAAAATTCTATTTCCAAATATTATCACTGGCTGGGACCCCCAGGTTCTAGTCCCATTTCTCTGAAGACATCCCTTTGCGCCAAACTCTGATTTCTTACTTAACTAATTTGTGAGTACAGAGAGACTAACCCAAAAACTTAAACATAGCCTTAGAATATACTCTTCAACACCCACCAGACCTGCTGAATTCACAGCTTGGGTGAGGCCCTGTGACCACTACATGATATGTGAAGAGACTTCGGTACCCAAGGGTAAGGTCTGTCACTGCAGGTAGATGAACATGCGAATTAGTCAAGAAAAAGTAAATTGAAGATGAGTTAAGGCTAAATTCTGACATGCTGTTGGAGCTGGCTGTTTAGCAGTGGACTAGAGATACTGCCTTCATTTGCAACTCAGCTATGAACCCTGGGCTGGGGAGAGGCTCCTATGTAAAATCAGCTCTGCTTTTTCCATAACACAGGTGGTTTCCCATGACCACAGCTCCGTTCACTTAGAAGCCCTTGGTTAGAGTTCATACTTGGATCTGGAAGAGTTAAGTCAAATCCATCAGGTCCTTTACAAAGTGACCATTGAATAACTCAGAGCTCTGCAAACCCCTTTGGTCTGAGTTAATCCTGAACATGAAGTGGTACCTGAAGTGTAATGAAATAAGAGAACACTATGAAAGGAAGGGTGGAACAGTTGAATAACACATTGAAACTCCATGGAATACAGATTAACAGTGGGAAAGTTCTTAAACAACAACTTCTGAAAGACACAGGAACTAGAAAAAAGGAATCAAATGTAGTTCTGAAACTCTAAATGCTTTTAAGTAGTTTCCAGTGGTGGGACAGGCAGCACGTGAAATGGTGTTATAGAAACCTGCACTGTTGGAAGAAATGAAACCTGTGAGCAAGTCTGTTCTAAACAGATCATACAAGAAGGTGAACTCGCAGAGGAGTATAGTTTCTCTAAGCCTGAAGATCCAAGTTAGCACAGTGGGAAAAGAGTGGTGAGGGAGGCTAATCTTTACAAAGACCAGACTGGACTGATAGAGGGGTCTGGTCTGTAAAGTCGGCACATCAAAGTTAATCCTTGAAAAAGCAAACTGAATTTGACCAGCCGGGCAAATCTTCCAGTCCATACTGAAGCTTACTAAAGATGATCAAGGCTCAAAGAACATAGCTATGAAAAAAGGGGAAAAAAAATCAAAATAAGGAAAGAGACCTGAGGCAGAATGGCATTTGAAATATGAGGTCAGAAGGTTTTGAAACATGTCAAATTATGGATCGTGGCAACCAAAACAGTACTCTTACTTGGGCAAAGAAGTCAGTGGTGTAGCTTATCAATTGGTTACTCATTAAGTGAAACACAACAGAGGCTGAAGCACATAGAACAGCACAGAGGACAAAACTAATCCTGCTAACACAGTTATTTATGTATGGGCCCTGTTGAAAAAGGACACAACAGACACAACATCGCGGTCTTGATTATTTACCTGAAAGCAAATGGGCATCTCAAATCGGTCATAAATGTTTTAGGCAGAACGGTGTTATTGACAGGTTGATCCAGAAAGAGTGAGAAGCTGCTGAGATGCTTGTTCATTAAATTAGACAGTAGAAGGAAGGCACCAGAGCTGCTAATGTGGAATAGCAAATCAACAATTATAGAAATAAAAATGTACTGGAGTTGCTGTAATGATTGACACACAGGCACCAAAATCAACCACCTGTTCAAGGAACACAGGTGTAAAAATAAAGGTTGTGAGTATTTCTACATACTGATAAGTCATTCTACCAAGGACTTATGCTTCTGTTTAATATTTTGCATCTCTATTCCTTGATTAAAGCCATTTGGCTACATGTCCACTTCTACTATATAATCCTCAATGCAATTCTTCAACTAGTGCAGCTTTATGTCTGTTCAACAGAATCACTTGCCTGAGCTATTCTGTTTNTTTTAATATCGTCAGTGCAGTTTGCTGCAGCTATGCAGCGTCAATTCAGGCTAGTCCTGCATACGTAGCTGACGTTTTTCTTCACTAAATCATCGCTGAACCAGCAGGAGGTAATGACACTTTAGATTTTATTTTGTAAACAGTGAGGTCACTATTGAATCATAGAATCATAGAATGGTTTAGGTTGGAAGGGACCTGAAGATCATTGAGTTCCACCCCCCCTGCCATAGGCAGGGACACCTCCCACTAGACCAGGTTGTTCAAAGCCCCATCCAGCCTGGCCTTGAACACCTCCAGGGATGGGGCCTCCACAACTTCTCTGGGCAATTTGGTCCAGTGCCTCACCACCCTCATAATGAAAATTTCTTCGTAATCTCTAATATAAATCTACCCTCTTCCCGTTTGAAGCCATTCCCCCTCATCCTATCACTACATGCCCTTGTAAAATGTCCCTCCCCAGCTCTCCTGTAGGCCCCCTTGAGGTACTGGAAGGCCGCTGTAATGTGTCCCGGGAGCCTTCTCTTCTCCAGGCTGAACAACCCCAACTCTCTCAGCCTGTCCTCATAGGAGAGGTGCTCCAACCTTCTGATCATCTTTGTGGCCCTGTGGTTTTGTTTGGGGTTTTTATGTTTTTTTAAATACTATCAAATCAAGTGACCTGCAATGATTAAATTTAGAGTAAATGAGAACAGATCTGTCCCTACAGATTTTCCTTGAGAAAAGAGGGGGTCTAACTACTGAAGCTGTTGGGACTAGAGACCTCAGTGAACTGAATGTGGTATAAACTTCACATTTCTTTTGCCAAGGGTATAATCGTCTACCTAGAATTTGAACTACAAGGAAGTAAAAAATCTCAAAAAAAAAAAGAAAAGATAAAAAATTCAAGCTATTTAAACTATCCATGTTAAAAATACATTGAGGAAATAAGGGGGAAAAAGGAATTGAGGAAGAAAAGCAGTGGCTTTACAGGAAGTGAGGACATCATAATATGCTAATTGCAAAACCAACTGATTTAAACCTTGTGAAAGAATTTGAAAGCAAGGACAGAACGTTTTCTAGCAGTATTAATAAAAAGAGAATAAGAACAGAAAAACAGGGGAATTAAGGCACAGAGTAAAGTTTATTTAAGTACAAACCAAGAAATACCGAGTAAATATATTATAAAGGAAGTTATCACATCCAATACAGAAACAAATCTCAAAGAAAATTAGGCTTGCACAGTGGGAGAACTTCATACTCTTTGTCCCAGAATCCTGAAAAACTGGCATATTGATTGTCATGTGAGTGTTTTTAGTAAATCCATCAAACTGAGTGACAGCATGTGCATGAGGAATAGTCAGCATGTTACCTGTAGTCAAACGCTGAGAAGGTGATCTGTGCCGATACCAGCTGGCAGTCTGGTCTTGGCAGCATACAGGGCTGTAAGAGATTTTTTTTCTTTTAAAAGAAAGTGGTAAACAGAAAATGTAATGTGACTGTAAAAGGGCAAATGCACTTGTAGGATGCATGAGAAGTTTTCACCACTGGAGAGGGGGAAATATTGCTAAGATACTGCAATCTAAAATACTCCAGGTCTGTGGTTTTGTTATTTGAGGTCCACTTGTAGGGATTGAACAAAAGACAGGTCAGAAAAACTCATCAGCCACTTGGAAAGGATCTCCAACTCCATTCAAAAATTTCTGGAAGGCCAAAGACTGAGAAAGCTACAGCCCATATCGATACCCAATTCTGGCCGTCCATATTCAGAGCAGAGAAGTTCAAACTAGCCCAGTTGCAGAGATGGGCCACGCGATAATGAAGCAAACAGAGAGATTGTTTTCTTATGAGGAGAGACAAACTGAGTCAGCTTGTTTAACTTCAGCAAAGTGGGGGCTGCAAAAATGTATGCTGTCTGTCAGTACATCAGTGTGGGATCACTGGGAGGCAAAAACAATTATTAAGCAGACAGGACAGTGTTGGCAGAACCAAATGTGAATATATTGCTCATGAATATTTTAGGCTGAAAACAAGAAGGGTTATGACTAGTTGAGGAGTGAGATTCTGCGACACTCTTCTATTAGAAGCACCAGAGGAGGGGTGAACGCAGCAATGGAGATGGAACCTGACATGCTTTTGCACAGGGTTAAACGATGTCCCATGATAGCAGGGATGTGATGACCCAAGGGATCGATTTCCTTCAGATGTTTTATATTCCTGTAATTTGCCTCACTGCACACTGGTCTTTTAATCCCATAACCTGTCAGATTGAAAAATCATAGTACTATTGAAGGTTAAGGCAGATGTTTTGCTACTGTAGGATAAAAACTGTTCCCTGTGTGTCTGACTTTAAGTTTCATGCAAAGCTTCAAAGGCTACTTTTACCCTGAGGTCTGAGAGAACAAAGTTCAACCAGTGCAGCTGGTTGGGTGCTAGTAGTTGTGATAACGGCCTACTGTAGCATTATGTGGCATTGTTCAATCAAAAGGACTTCATATGGCTTTGAAAATTTATGGCCTGATAAATCTATTAATTATGAGTTGTGTTTTACTCCATGACTAGACCTATAGAGTGAAAGAAATCAGCTGAGAAGTCAATGTATTAGAATTCAGTTCTCAACAAAGGGGTTTGTAAGCACCATCCGTACATGTGAATCCAATCTATCAGCTCCAAAAGTTGATTAGGGGACTGGAATATCTTTCTTATGAGGAAAGGCTGAGGGATTTGGGTCTTTTTAGTCTGAAGAAGAGAAGATTGAGGGGGGATCTTATCAATGCTGATGAATACTTGAAGGGAGGGTGCCAGGAGGATGGGACCAGTCTTTTTTCAGTGGTGCCCAGTGATAGGACAAGAGGTAACTGACACAAACTTGAACACAGGAAGTTCCATCTCAACATGAGGAGGAACTTCTTTACTTTGAGGGTGGCAGAGCACTGGCACAGGCTGCCCAGAGAGGTGGGGGAGTCTCTGACTCTGGAGACATTCAAAACCTGCCTGGATGCATTCCTGTGCAACCTGCTCTAAGTGTACCTGCTCGGGCAGGGGGGTTGGACTAGATGATCTCCAGAGGTGCCTTCCAACCCCTATCATTCTGCGATTCTGTGAAATGCAAGCACATGGGGAACAAAATGTGCCAAGACTGCACCAAGATTTGAGAAGACAGAAGTTTAAGGCAGGCCGTCTATTATAAGGTTCATGATAAGACACCTGGACGAGCAAACTCTGTTCTTCCTGGCTGCTGACTGATCACAGCTCATGAGGAGTTCTGCTCCTTAGCAAAATGCAACAGGTACATCCCAAAACTTTGCTAGGAAGTTGTTTTGTACCCAGGTTAGAAACAGGAAGACAGAGCTAATCCATGCCACTTGAGAATGCCTTGGACATTGGCAGATGTTACAGGCTGTGTAGCTGAGACGTCCCAAGCCCACTAGACCTGTTGTACCTTCTTACCTCCAGAAATCCTGAAAATATGTAGTTATTCAACCAGATCCACCAGATCTGCCTCCCAACCCAGAAAAGAAGATATGCTTGGTGCAGGGCAGAGAATAAATAGCCGACTAGATGGTGGCCAGTTCACCAGTCTCCTTCCAAGTGTTTCTTTGTATTGACATCATCACTGCTCTGCTGTCATGGGTATAGCACAATCATAATATAACAACTAATTCCCACACCAAGATTTTTTTTTTTGAGGTGGGACAACAACCTAATGCTAAAAAGATAACAGCAACAATAACAAAAAACGTGTTAGTCAAATACATGCTTTTTAGAGCCTTTTTAGCATCCGTTCACTTGAAAAATTAATTAGAGCTGTCAAATTTTTAAACATTAGTGAAAATCAGCAAGAAATTTACAAGCTTGCGGGAGACAAACAGCAAGCTTTTCTGTGCCACATTGTGACCTGGTCTGTTAATGAATCAAAAAGGGTTGCTGTGTGGCTCCTTGTAATAAATGAAGGAACATACCGCAGTCCCTCACACTCCTCCTTTGTGGGGGGTGTTTGGTTTTAAGGCTCTGGTTTGCAGCACAGTTGTATGGTGATATATCACTTTGTTCATAAGATATTTTTCCTACTTATTACCATAAGTCATACTTTTCTGGGAACCTTTCTGGGATAAAAATAAAGATTTGTCTTGCTCTACTATTTCTCTGGTCTCATACTTACATAGGCAAGCAACTGTGGGTGAATATGGTGCAGCTTTCCATTTCTCAAGGTCAACAGTAGAATTTATAACCAGGTTTTAACTTGAAGCCATTCATTATTTCATCTCTCTTTTTCAATTGACTCCTTTCATATTTTGTTACCTTGCCCTTTCCTAATGCAGCCTAACATCATCCTTCTGGTTTCACCCAGCACCAAGCACTGAACAGATGTTTTCTTTGAGCTGTGCTCAGTCATATCTAGGCCCTTTCCCTCAGTAATTACAGTTAATTTTAGGAATCCTCAGTGAATATTAATAGTGGAAATTGTTCCATCAAATATACATAACATTACACTGAATGCTCTTTGACAATGCACTGCTCAATTACACAGATGCATTACATCATCCTGAAGTTGCATGTAATTTTCTTTATGCTTAATTAGATTGAAAGAGACTGCCAGGAGGAGTAGGGGAATGGACAATGGGTTCCTATAAATCCCTAAACTGCATTACACCCTACACTCAGAAATGTCTCTCTCCCTAATGTTCCCCTCTAATTTTGAGTAGTTTCTACATGTTTTATCATCTAGCATGATGGAAAGGAGCTAGTGGCCTTAAAAATAATAAAGATTTTCCCTCCTCTACCCTGCTCAGTTTCTCCTGATTGACCCTGCAGTAAAAACACAGATCTACCATAGTTATACGCAGACCAAAACACTGCCTGCAACTATGTCATTGACTGTCATCATCACAGATTTAGCCTGTGACTTCATCCCAGGGCCAGACAGGGGAGGGGAATGGGCAGCAAAGGAGAATGGCCGTGATTAAGTACAAATCACCAGAGCAATTAGAGAACGTGACCAGACTGTAAAAAGCACAGGGAGATGTCTCTCAGCCCAATGGATTCACAGTTTTTTTCCCTAGTTACAAAAGCCTGTTTTCATTGTTTGCCACCTTCTTTGCTCCTACTCTATTTAAGGAAGTTTTGCTAGGCATAAAGAGCTACAGAGGCAAATAGCCTGGTCTTTGTAGAGAGGCCATGTACCTAGCAGCTGTAGCACTGCAACCCATGGTGGAGGGCAGACAGACAATTCTCCAAGGCATATGATGGTACCTGAAGCCAACAGAAGTGCAACTCTGCCTTCTGACTTGGGCAAGCAACTCTTACTTACAGCTCTCTCTCTCTTTATTGACTGATTTGTTGAATAAAATCCATGTCTTGTTTCAGTTACCAAATCAGGCTCTTGAGGAGATGTGGTTCTCTTGCCATCATGCAGAAATTTGCTCTATAAAGCTGGAATCATAATGTATATCAGTTAGCCCTCTAGGTAAGTCAGTCCAGACCATGCGGTCAGTCATTAAGCAGGACTGAATTCTGCACAAAGTCTTACGAAAACAGAACTCTGGTTAACATGATAAAAGTTAAACTAGTGGTGTTTCAGATCAAAGAAGGAAAGACTTGCTGTATAGAATGAGAGAAAAGCTAAGGAATTTTATAGTGCAGGGGTGTCCTGTGAAACAGATTGAGACAGACCACCCAACCTTCACATTTTTCAAGGGTCTGTGTCCTCGGAGGGAGCCATAAACCATACAAATTGTCCTAGCAAGGCAATCCCTGATGTTGTTGTTCCCAAGAGCCATACAGACTCCACGACTGGAAGCTAAGACATCAGCCAACCTCAGGTCTGATGTCCCCTGCAACATAAGTGCAATCAAAAGCGCTATCAAGTGACAGATGTAACCTTACGTATTGGGAGACATGTTAGTTGCTTCAAAGTCATATTTTGTAACAAGTGGCCACCATGTGACAGAGGATGGTCACATGGGGGTCGTGGACCAGATAAAAGACCTATCACATCAACGGATGTCTACCCATATGTAAACAAACTGAAGGTACCTTATTAGGATGTTAGTATATGACAGGATATATCAGCTTTCCGGATGTGTATGGACATACATGATCTGACAGTGGAAGGCTTGAGGTTCAAGGTCTCTAGGTGTTTCTGCTGTCTCTGCAAGATGTTGCATGCATTGATTTGGGAAACATTTGGGGTACCGTAGGTATCAAGGTCACTATTTCTTTTTGTTAAACATGCAACTAGTGCTATGTATAGTCCTTGTTAAATGACATAACCACTCAAGGATGCTGTTGCAATCATAGAATCATAGAATAGTTTGGGTTGGAAGGGACCTTTGAAGGTCATCTAGTCCAACCCCCCTGCAATGAGCAGGGACATCTTCAACTAGATTAGGTTGCTCAGAGCCCCGTCCAACCTAACCTTGAATGTTTCCAGGGATGGCGCATCTACCACTCTCTGGACAACATGTGCCAGTGTTGCACCACCCTCAGCATAAAAAATTTCTTCCTTATATCTAGTCTGAATCCACCCTCTTTTAGTTTAAAACCATTACCCTTTGTCCTATCACTACAGGCCCTGCTAAAAAGCCTGTCCCCATCTTTCCTGTAGGCCCCCCTTAAGTATTGAAAGGCCGCAATAAGGTCTCCCTGGACCCTTCTCTTCTCCAGGCTGAACAACCCCAACTCTCTCAGCCTGTCTTCATAGGAGAAGTGTTCCATCCCTCTGATCATTTTTATGGCCCTCCTCTGGACCCGCTCCAACACGTCCATGCCTTTCCTGTGCTGAGGGCTCCAGAGCTGGATGCAGTACTCCAGGTGGGGTCTCACCAGAGTGGAGTAGAGGGTCAGAATCACCTCCCTCGACCTGCTGGCCACGCTTCTTTTGATGCAGCCCAGGATACAGCTGGCCTTCTGGGCTGTGAGTGCACATTGCCGGCTCATGTCCATCATGCTCATCTCAAATGTGAAGAGAAATAAGCCCAGTGGCGCAATGCTGTAAAACTCTGCGCAGCAAGGGGCACATGGCTATGTTCAACTTGTGTGCGTTATGTTATAGGTTTTGCTTTCTCATAAATATTAATAATGATCCTTTAGCACCTTTTGTCTAAGGATCCCAAAGCAGTTGACAAGTATAAATTGCCAAAGCTTTACAACACCCAGAAGGGGAAGCTAAGTGCTGCATCTTTTTAACACCCAGGCATAAAATGGCAAAAGGAGGTTAACTGACTTGTCCAGGGTCAGGCAGCGAGTCAGAATTGGAGCTGGAAAGTGGTACCCAGGAGTTATCATTCTTGTGCTGCTGCTGCTGAATATACACAAGAAGATGCAGCCGGGGAGTTGCCTGAACAATGTTTGCTACAGCTGGTGCTGAGTCTCACAGCCCCTCATCTCCGTGCATAGTGTCCTCAAGAGCTGAAGCACACATTCTCAGCCCATATGCTCAGGTTCTGGGTACATCCCAGAGAGCTTCTATACAGGTGCTGTGGAGAGAATTTCTCTGGGCTGATGAATGTAGAGAATGATTTTAAACAATGTGTGAGTTCAGTATGAAAGGGGAATAGGCACTGTTGGACTCCTTTTTCTGCATTTCCAGCAACTTCTTTAGAGGAGTTTCTTTGTTGCCATGGTCCTTTCAGGTAGGAAGGTGTTAGGATTTTTTTTGGAGACACCCTGCATCAATAACAACAACAAAACCAACAATAATATTTTAATGTTTCTTGATTTCATCTTAAGTAGCTGAAATTGCAAACAGTTCATTGGTCTGCAATGTGGATAAATCATAGGGTTTCCATTTCACAGATGAGTAAACTGAGGCTAAAGAAGTGCATCCGTAAACAGAACTAAGAATAGGAAATCCTTCACTGACACTGGACAGGCTTCCTTTAGTGGCTACAGGGATTTTATATATATATATATATATATATATATATATATATATAAAAAAAAAAAG